>CM065381.1:49779835-49892335 GCA_033060915.1 Euryodendron excelsum
TTCATCCTAAAATTCTAAGAATTGGGGTTGTTTATATGGGATATATACAAAGGCAGAAGTTGTTAAAATGGAATGATTGGTTTTACATGTCTTATATCTTCAAACTTGAGTTGATTCATCTTTGCTCCACTAGTTTTGATGGCTTTTGAGCTACAGTTCCAAATATTTCCCACCTTGATCTTAAACCCTGTTATAACCTTTGAAAATTCCTAGTGATTCGTGTTATGCATGTGGTCCTAGTGGTGGAGAATGAGAAAACATGCAAGCATATGGTAGGTTGTTTCTATTGGAATGAATTTGAGCGATACACATACCCTTTAAACACATGAGAGTCGAGTGTTTATTTATGTAAGGGTCTACATATTCAGTTTATTTCATCTTCGAGTGGAAGTGCTTGCTAAGTGATTGTGAGTTGTTTAAGAATCTTTGTTCATGATATGTTATGAATTTTGAGGAGCTTGATTGTTCTTTGTTGCAATCTTGGTGTCTTTGGGAAAGTGAATTTGAGTTTTGCCCGAGGACGAGCAAAAGTTAAGTGTGGGGGAATTTGATGAGAATTCACATGTTATATTTTTCTCCCTTAATGTTTAATCTGTTATACTTATTTGGTGCCTAAAGATACTCGTTATTCTTATATTTTGATTTAGGATGCTATGGAACGCCAAGGATGAGAATCCTAGTTTAAAAGGGCCGAATTCGTGCTGAATCGAAAGAAGCATTCGAAGAGCGTTCAAATGGTCCAAGAGGCATTCCAACGGTTGCATATGCGTTCGAACGGTATGTCAAACGGATTCATGTCAAATTCAAGTTCGAAGAGCGTTCGAAATATACAGAGAGTATTTTTCCCGTTCAAAGTACGTTCGACATACCGTTCGAACGGTCGTCCGATGCGTTCGAACGGTAGTAAGGGCGTTCGAATGGCTTGACGCGATTGTAGATTTTTAGAGGCCTATGAGAGCTAGGATTGTTTTTTTTTTAGGGTTGGAGTTTTCCATATTATTTCTAGTTTTATTATTTTAGTTTTCTTCATCGCCCTATGTGGCTAAACTTTGAATCTTGGTCGAAGGAAATGGAAGTCTCAGAATTAAAAATAAACTATGAGATCTAATTTGTTTTCATTATTCGATTTATAGTTTAAGTACCGGATATTCTTCTGTGCCTATTTTTATGATTGTCTTTTTTAATCACTAGGAGACCTACTAGTTTATTATTCGTTGCAATCTACTGCTGGATTAGATATCAAATCCGTAATTATTTGATTCCTCTGATTTGTGAAGCAACTAAGATTTAATGATTTACTGCGTCAAGAATTATTATATCTTAGGAAGAACATTCGACTAAATTAAATGCAACCGCTTATGTTTGTGTTGTTTAGTTTCATCGATTTCTATAATTCTTAAGACTACTATTAGATTAAACCTTGTGTGCTTCTTTTCGGTTGTTTAATAGTTAGGGTTAATGAGATCACTTGTTTTCTAATTAACTACGACTAAAGAGAGATAGGAAAATAATTCCGACGGTGAATATTCAATGTGTGAGTTGATATGCATGTATTAATGATCAGTTTTATAATTTTTATGGTGGATGTTGACTTAGACTAAAGTTTGTTCTTTTGATTGATTTCAACACTTTAATCTGAGCTGTTTCTTAGTTATTATTAAAATAGTTTTCATTATATCCAAACCCCCCCCCCCCCCAATCCTTATTCACATAGCATAAAACTAGGCTAGACACTCTCCGTGGGAACGATCCTTACTTGCACTACTACATATTTGTTTAGGGGTATAGGTTTTATTTTTGGGTGCTCGTGACAGCACACCAAAGTCCCTTCAAACCCATCGACCAGGACAGAACCCAAGTCCCCAAGATGGTAGAATGGTCCACCTTTGCTGCCTACAAGCCTGCCAATGAAGAATGTCCGTTATTTGGCACGTCTTTCAAAAAAGTTGATTACTCAGACGATAAGTCCACGTAGTAGCTTCCCGAGATCAAGCAGTCTCCGGAATGAACGTGCATCGTTAGAGTGACAAAAACACTCGCAAACATCGCAACAGTTAGAGTGGCAGAAACACTCACAAACAGGTCGACATTGGGAATTGCCAACAAAAATCCCTATGTCATGGGACTAAATTTGCCTCTTGGCCGTGACACGTTTACCAAAGGACGAGATACCTTTGAAAACCAACTCATCGTGGACCGTCAGAGTGACGAAAACACTTAAAACTCAGGTCAACACCGGTGCCTGCTAGCCTACTTCGATGAAAAATAACCAAACTGTCCATTGGGCCTTTTTCGGCACGCTTCTCGAGAAAGTACCTAAGTCCTCAGAGCGATAAGTCCACCCTTCCAAGATCATCCTAACGACGATCCAGCATGCTTAAGTGCCTTTCAGTCGATTCCAGACAAATTTTGCCCCTAAGCATCTGAGCACCTCTGGGCACCACACTGACTCTAGGTATCAAACCGGTAACCTCTTGAAAATGCTTCTAATAGTATTCTCGCCCTTCCAACACCTTTCCGGATCATTCTGAGTCTATTCCGGTAAACCCGATGTAAAATGACCGTTTTGCCCTTGATGAGCCGGTCGCCTTTTCCAACTACACCGGCTTTGGGTATCAAACTGGAATTCTCTAGGAGCACTCTAAATAGTGTTTCCAACCTTCAAGTACTCTCATGAGACATTTCAAGTCCATTCTGGTGGTTTTCCAGTTTAGTTAACTGTTTTGCCCCTAATAGCTCGGTCGACCATCCCGACATTGTTTTTCAAGCTCGTTACCCCTAGGACATTATTTCAAGGGTTTCTACCCATTTCTAGCCTTCTGGACCATTCCCGGCCTTTCGGACCTTCTAGAGTCACTCCTAGTAAAACCAAGCTAAAAATTGCATAGTAGTCACTAATACAGGCGCCCAAATCTTTTGCCTTGCATATCAAGGGTTGAAAGATATGTTTCTTGCCAACTTAAAACATTTCCTAAGTGGCTAGTGGTGCCAAGCCAAAAATTGGCCTTGCGCCACTCTTAATGGCGCTAGTGGAAAATTTGGCCTGGCCCCACTACAACAGGCGCCAGGTCAATCTTCTGTCTATAAATACAAAGCCTCCCCCGTGTGAAAAGGTCCCAAACTCAATCCAGAAACCTTACTTTTTGAATTACAGAGCTCGAAGTCTCTCAAAACCTTAGCCTCTCTAGTCTCTTCAAACCCTAGCCTCCATAGACTTAACCCTAACACTTATACACCTTCCATACACTCATACACAAGCCTTCAAAGCCTCCATTGAAGACTCAAAGTGCTACAACTCGGAAGCTCTCAAGGATCAAGCAAAGAAAATCAAGCAAGCAAAACAAGAAGAAAACAAGGTCGGCTCTCTTTTTATGTTTACACACTCCCCCCCCCCCCCCCCCCCCCCTCTTCTTCATCCTAACCCACTTGGGGTTTTTTTTTTTCTATTTTAATCTTCTATCTTCTTCCCCCCTTTCTTACATGCTTGAAACAAGGGTTTTCCCAATTCATGTGTAGGAAGAATGGTTAAAAGTCACCGTATCAGGGGTTTTCTTCTAATTCAATCTTAGACCATGTGGATTCGGCCCCCTTGATTAAGTGGTGAAACCAACCTTGTATGTTCACGATCCTGCTTGCATTGTGCATATCATATTCATTCATCTACTCAAAATTGTTTTCAAAGTTTGTATCAAAATCATCTTTCAAACTTGCATTCAAAATCTTATTTTCAAAATCACACTCCTAGAGTGATTCTAGCCAATTCATAGTTAGGGTTGCTTTAGGAAAACTGTTATATTCATAGTAACCATCAAGGTCCATATTTTGGGTGTAAACCCTAAATTGCTTTTCATCAAAACCACAATCTTAAGATGATTCTAGCCATTCCATGGTTAGAGTTGTTTTAAGAAGGTGTAATATTCAATGTGGTCAAATTGGTCCATACTTCAAATCCATGTTATTTTCAAAACCACCAACTTAGAATGGTTCTAATCTCTTCATGGTTAGAATCCTTTTAGGAAAATGAAAATTCAAAAAATTTTCAAAAAGTCCATATTCAAACTCCTTTTCAAATTTCTTTTTAAGTTCCTTTCCAAAAACTCTCTTCAAGTCCTTTTCCAAAGATTACTTTTCAAAATACTTTCTAAAAGCTTTCTTCAAAAATCTACTTTCTAAAAACTCCTTCCTAAAAACTCTCTATTTTCCAAAAAGCTCTTTTCCAAACTCCTTTCTAAAAGTTCTCTTCAAAAATTCACTTTCTAAAATCTCTCTTCAAGTCTCATTCCTAGAAACTCCCTTCAAAAGATTTACTTTCCAAAATCTATTTTTTATTGAAGTCCAAGTCAAGCCCTAGATCCCATGGTTACAAAACCCTAATTTTCTTTCCTAAAAAAATGACTTTCACTTTTGCTTCAAATCAGAGTTTCCAAAAACCATCTTTTACATTAAATTTTAGATTTCCAAAATTTCTTCTTTTACACCAAAATCATAGGTTACGAAATCTTAGATTTTCAAAATTCAACCTTTCCAATTATATGTCAAATCCAATCTTTTAAATTAGGAAACTAGATCAAATGTTCCCATTTAGGAAACTAAATCAAATCACCCCTTTTTTGGAAATAAAATAAAATCATCTTTCTTTGGAAATAAAATCTAAATCTTCTACTTTAGGGAATAGAACTCAAATCTTTTATAATTCGAACATTTCTTAATTCTACACCTTTCACAGTTCAAATCATTCTAAATTCAAAACTTTCCTAAAATGAAACTTTCCTTCCTAAAATGAAACTTTTCTATTTTAAAACATTCCTAATTCAAAGCTTTCCAAAGTCCAACCTTTTCTAAACCCTAACTTTCCAAATTATTTCAAGTCAGGTGTTTTCAAATCAAATTAAATCTCTTTTTCAAATCTTCTTTAAATCCAATTTTCCTAATTTGAACATTTCCTAAATCTAACTTTCTAAAATCAAACTTTTCAAATCTGAATTAAATCCTTTCCAATTTAACTACATATTCCAATCTTAGGTTACCTAAACCCTAGGAGGACTAAACCCTAGTTCAACCCTAACCCTGAAGTTAGGAAGATTCAACCCTTTTCTAAACCAAGATAGTTTTCCAATTTCAAGTCTAAAATGTTTTCAAAACTCAACTAAACCTTTTCAAATCAAAGTCCAATTCTAAGTCTAAGTTCTATTTCAAATCAAATTTCAATTTCAAATCTTTTATTTCGAGTTCAAATCAAATCCTTTTTCAAATCAAACTCTTTTTAATCAAATCTTTTCAAATCAAACTTTTCAAAAACCAAAAAGGGTTTATTTTCAATCGGACTCTTGTCCGAACTACGACTCCAAAAAGGGATACATAGGCAACCCTCATGGGTGCGGTTATAACCTTTTTCAAATTTCCTATTTCACGACCTTTTTCAAACTTCCAATTCCAAACCCATTTTCAAGTTTCTAATTCTAAAATCTATTTTCAAATCTCTAATTCCAATTTCTAAAAACCTTCTTTCAAAGATCTTTTTAGATCTATCTTTTCAAATCCATTTCAAAATCAAAATCTATCTTTTCAAATCTATTTTCAAAATCAAATCAAGTCTTTTCAAATCTACTTTCAAAATCAAATCAAATTCTTGTATTCACATACCATGCATTATATCAAACTTCTCTTTAAAAATTCTTTTCAAAAGTGAATAGTTTTGGACATTTATTAATCAAAAATTCCGAATGAGTGAACGTAGGGTGAATAGAAATGTAAGTAACGTAAGGGCAGGGTAGGGTGATGGCTTAATGCATCTTCCCTACACGTAACGAACCTCCGAACCTAGAATCACTGTTGTCAAAAACCAAAATGGAGTTACTTTCAAAAAAGGTTTAAATATTTTCAAAGGTTGCCAAACAAGCTATTTTCTTAAAAACCCTCTCTAAAGGAAGTTTTCAAAATCTTTTGAAAAACCCTAAGTGTAATATTCAAATTATGTTTAGTTTTAGGTGACCTAACTCACCTTAATTAAGTTAGGTGGTGACTCCAAATCTTTTCTAAAAGACCTTAATCAAATCAATTTCAAATTCAAACCTAGTCGCACTCGTCCTTCTACGAGGATGAATTATAACGAGAGAGTACTTTGTTTTTTTCACTTGTGTGTATTTTTCTCAAGTGCAAAAAATCGGGGCACAACACTACCCATGCACACTCCAACCATGCTTGCACAAACACCCAACTTTGGCCCTACTGGGGCATGACCTAGCTTCAATAGGCCAGCCTGACGTATCCATAACTTCAATACCTTAGCATGCACCCAAACTGAGAGGCCTACCATAATTTGCTAAAGAACAACATACTAAAGCCCATATTGGCCTGTTTATTGCCAAGCCCTCTACCTCCAACCTTCAATAAGTCAGCCCATCTATTGCGTCTATCATTTAGGCGGCCAAGGGCATGACACCAAAAGTTGCTTCTCCCTCAAATATAAAATTCAAGACCTGATAGATAATAAAACCATTCACTTACAACTGGTGAACCCTACTCCTACTCCCAATGTAACTGCAAATCCTCTACCGGACCACACTCTCAACTTGATATTGAAGGAAATAGAAGAGAATGGTGAATTGGATGTGATCATGGTTGAAAACTATGAAAGGGATTGGGCGACTGATGAAGAGAGGGACTAAGAGGAGGAATTCCCGATATGCTTGATCTATCTTTATAACCCCAATGAAGTCCATGAACCCGCAGACTGGCCAATTGAGGAGCCAATACTTGTGGAGGAGGACCTTACCGAAGACATGGCAGCTAATGGTTGGGGTGATGAGTTCCTACACCCTAGGTATGCCGCAGTTAAGCGCCACCTATTAGAGAAGCCCTGGCTCGCGACTGAGTTTAACTACGAGGACATGTGCTGGGAACTGAACGAGCCAAAAGCACCAGTAGAACCATTCGAACTAGAGGGAGGTGAGCTAGCCAACCTATTTATTAAAGAAATCGGGAAGACAACAAAGGAAAACAAGGGAGACAATGAAGCTAATAACTGCGCCATCACCTTCAACACATCCAGAGCCCTAGAAGAAGTCTTTGACTGTCTTGCCTTGTCTGGGGACGGTAATAATGGATGGATCATCAAAGATGTGGGCATCATTCTAAAGCCTAACTGAATAGGATTTTCTTCAAAAGCGTACAAGAAAAGGGTATTTTCACTCACTTTCTTTCTATCCTTTCTACGTTTTGTCTTTAACATTATGTTTGCATTTCCATAAGAACTTTATGCTTTCCATTTGAAATAATAAAATGGTAGTTTTTATTCAATTGTTGTTGTCTCATATTCATGTGAATGGTTTTCGTGCCCAGATTTTTTGCACTCGAGGAATACACACACAAGTAGGAAAAACACTGTACTCTCTCGTTAGAACTCATCCTCCTAGAAGAATGAGTGCGACTAGGTTTGAATTGAAAATTGATTTGAATAAAATGCTTTTGGAAAACATTTGGAGTCGCCACTTAACTTGATTAAGGTGAGTTAGGTCACCTACAAACTAAGCACAATCCAAGGATCACACTTAGGGTTTTTAAAAACGATTTGGAAAATATCTCCCCAAGAGAGGGTTTTTAAGAAAACAGGTTGTTTGGCAACCTTTGGAAAATAATTAAGCCCTTTTTTGAAAATAAACTCCATTTTGGTCTTTCGAAAACAGTGATCCTAGGTTCGGAGGTTGGTTACATGTAGGGAAGACACACTAAGCCATCACCCTACCCCGCCCTTGCGGTACCTACATTTCTATTCACCCTAGATTCACCTATGAGAGTCTTCAACTAACAAATGTCCAATCCTATTCACTTCAGAATATAATTTTGAAAAGAATGATGCATGATATGCAATTGCAAGAGAGTGAGTTGGAAAATAGATTTGGAAATAGATTTCAAAAGAAATTGATTTGATTTAAAAAGAAATTTGAAAAGATAGATTTGAAATTTGGAAGAAATTTTTAGAAACTGGAAATAGAGATTTGAAAATAGAAATTTGGAATTGGAAGTTAGAAAAAAAGTTATGACTGCACCCATGAGGGTGGCCTACGTATCCTTTCTGAGGAATCAGGTCAGTCGTAGTTCGGACAAGAGTCCGATAACAAATAAAAGATTTTGATTGGAAAGAGAAATTGAGTTGGAATTCGAATAGGAAGATTAAGAAATCAGGATTGAACTTAGACCTAGAATTGAACTTGAAAAAGGATTTGACCATTGGAAGAGAACTTGGACTAAATTTGGAAAGATAGAGTTTTGGGAAACCTAAACTTAGGAAGATAGGATTTGGACTTGAGATTAAGAACGATTTGACTCAAATGTTGGACTTCGAAGATTAGGAAAGTTGAAATTAGGAAAGGTTCAAATTAGGAAAGTTTCGTTTTAGGAAAGTTTCATTTTAGGAAAGTTTTGGTTTAGAAAAGATTTCGATTTAGAAAAGCTTCAATTTAGGAAATATTTCGAATTAGGAAAGTTTCTGTTTTAAGAAAGTTTTGATATAGAAAAGTTTTGAATTTTGAATGTTTTGAAATAGGGAAGTTTTGAAAGTTGAAAAGTTTAGAATTTAGAAAGTGTTTGAGTTTTAGAAATTCTTGAAGTTAGGAATGGTTCGAGTTTAAGAAAGATTTGAAAACTTAGATTTGGGTTTGGAAGGATTGAGATTCCTATTTCCTAGAACAAAGGATTGGATTTTGTTTCTAAAAAAAGATATTTTGATTTTGTTTCCAAAAACGGAGGATAGGATCTAGTTTCCTAAATGGGAGATTGGATTTGGTTTCCTAAAGGGGAAGATTGGATTTGGTTTCCTAAAGGAGAGATTAGATTTGGCATGGAAGTTTTAGAAACCCTAGATTTGGAAGACTATAGTTTTGATGTAGAAAATAGGTTTTGGAAACCTATGATTTAGATGTAAAAAAGGAGATTTTGGAAACCTTGGTTTTAAGGCAAGATTGAAAATCATGTTTTTGGAAAGAAAAATTAGGGTTTCCTGATCGTGGGTTCTAGGACTTGACTTGGACTCTAAGGAAGAAGATCATGGAAAGTGAGTTTTTAGAAAGGGAGATTTTTGGAAGGAAATCCTAGAGAGTAATTTTTAGGAGAGCATTTAGGGAGTGTTTTTTAAAAACTGAATTTGAAGAGAGCTTTTGGAAAGAGTTCTTGGAAAGAGTTTTTCTAGGAAGGAGACCTAGAGAGCGCTTTTAGAAAGTAAATTTCAAGGAGAGTATTTTTGGAAAGGAGTTTGAAAAAGAGTTTTTGAAAAATAGACTTTTGGAGGGATTTTTTTAATATTTTGGAATGGAGATTGAAAAGACTTTTTAGAAAGTATGTTAGAAAAAAGATTTTTAGGAGGAGATTTTTGAGAAGAGATTTTTTAGAAAGTATATATAAAATATCTCACTTTCCTAAAACGATTCTAACCATAAGAAGGTTAGAACCACTTTAAGATAGTGGTTTTGAAAATAACAATGTTTTGAAAATATGGATCATATTGGTCACTTTAAATGTAACACTTTCCTAAAGCAACCCTAGTCATGGAGAGACTAGAATCACCTTAGGATTGTGATTTTGAAAACAAGGTTTGAAAAAGAAGATTTTGATGCAAGTTTTAAAACGGTGTTAATGCAAATTTTGAAAATGAGTTTGAAAACGAATTTTGGAAGAATGCAAGATCATGACGTGCATAATGCAAGTTAGGGTCGTGAACATAAAAGGTTAAAGGCTTCACCACATAACAAGGGGGCTGAACCCACGTGGTCTCCGGTTAGACTAAAAGAAAGCCCCCAACACGGTGACCCTCCAATAGCCCAATCCTACACATGCAAGAAAGGGGGGGAAGAAGATGAGGGACTAAAATAGAAGAAAACCCAAGTGGGTTCAGAGAGAGAAGAGAGGGGGAAGATGCGTAAACTTAAATAGAAAGCCTACCTTGTGTCTTGTTTATTTTGCTTTGTTTTGCGCTCTTTATTTCTCTTGCTTTGCTTCGGTCTTTGCTTCAGTCTTTGTCTTGATCTTCAAGAGCTTCAATTTTCAGCACTTCAAGTCTTCAATGGAGGCTTTGAAGGTTAGTATATGAGTATATGAGAGTGTATAAGTGTAATGGAGGCTAGAGTTTGTGTATGGTGGCTAGGGTTTGGAGAACCTACAAAAGCTAGGGTTTAGGGAGGCTACGAGCTCTATATATCGAAGAGTAGGTTTTTTGACTGAGTTTGCAGACCTCTTTCACGCTGGAGGAGGCTCTGTATTTATACACAGAGAAATACACTAGAGCCTATTGCAATGGCGCCAGGCAAAAAATTACATTAGCGCCACTAGGAGTGCCTAGTGGCGCCAAGCCATTGTTTGGCTTGGCGCCACTAGTGTCGCGCCCAGATTTTTCGCACTCAAGGAATACACACACAAGTAGGAAAAACACTGTACTCTCTCATTAGAACTCACCCTCCTAGAAGAATGAGTGCGACTAGGTTTGAATTGAAAATAGATTTGAATAAAGGGCTTTTAGAAAATATTTGGAGTCGCCACCTAACTTGATTAAGGTGAGTTAGGTCACCTAAAAACTAAGCATAATCCAAAAACTACACTTAGGGTTTTGGAAAACGATTTTGAAAATACCTCCTCAAGAGAGGGTTTTTTAAGAAAACAGGTTGTTTGGCAACCTTTGGAAAACATTTAAGCCCTTTTTGAAAAATAACTCCATTTTTGGTCTTTGAAATCAGTGATCTAGGTTCGGAGGTTGGTTACGTGTAGGGAAGACGCACTAAGCCATCACCCTACCCCGCCCTTGCGGTACCTACAAGTCTATTTACCCTAGATTCACCTATGAGAGTCTTCAACTAACTAATGACCAATCTTATCCACTTTGAAAAACAATGTTTGAAAAGAAACTAACATGATGCATGATATGCAAGTGCAAGAAAAGAGACTTGATTTGGAAATAGATTTGAAAAGAAATTGATTTGATTTGAAAAAAAAAAGATAGAAGCTTGAATTTGGAAAAAAAAAAAAAGGTTTTGGAAATTGAAATTGAAGGTTGAAAATAGAAATAGATCATGAAATTGGAAACTTGAAAAAAATTGTAAGATTGGAGATTGGAAAGAAATTGTAGAAATAGAATTTTGAAAATGCTGTGGAATTAGAAATTTGAAAAATGTGGTGGAATTGAAAATTTGAAAAAGGTTGTGACCACACCATGAGGGTTGCCTGCGTATCCTTTTGGAGGAATCAGGTTAGTCGTAGTTCGGACAAGAGTCCGATTGAAAATAGAAGAGTTGATTTGGAAAAGAGTTGGAGTTGGAATTCGAATTGGAATTGGAAGAATAGGAAATTTGGAATTTGATTGGAAGATTTGAAAAGGTTGGTTTTGAAAGACTTGGTTTAGGAAATCTAGACTTAGAAACTTAGAAAAGAAATATTGGACTTGACTTGAAAAAATTTTAGAAAAGATTTGACTCGAGTGTTGAACTTGAAAATTTTGGAAAGATTAGATTTAGGAAATGTTCGAATTAGGAAAGTTTCAAATTAGGAAAGTGTCATTTTAGGAAAGTTTTGTTTTAGGAAAGTTTCACTTTAGGAAAGTTTTGGAATTAGGAAGGTTTTGTTTTAGGAAAGTTTTGACATAAGAAAGTTTTGGAATTAGGAAGGTTTCGTTTTAGGAAAGTTTTGACTTAGGAAAGTTTTCAAAATAGGAATGTTTTGAATTTGGAATGTTTTGAAATAGGGAAATTTTGAATTTAGGATGTTTTGAAATAGAGAAGTTTTGAAAGTAAAAAAGTTTTGAGTTTAGAAAGTTTTAGAATTGGAAAGATTTGAAGTTTAGGAAAAGTTTAGAATTTAAAAAGCTTGGAAGCTTAGAAAGATTTAACTTAAGAAAGTTTTGAATTTTAGAAAGCTTTAGATTTGGAAAGATTTGAAATTTAGAAAGTTTAAGATTTAGAAAGTTTTAGAATTTGAGTTTTAGAAAATCTTGAGATTAGGAAAGGTTTGAATTTAAGAAAGAATTGAAAACTTAGATTTGGAAAGTTAAGATTTGAAAAGGAGTAGAATTAGGAAAGGGTTGAATTAGGAAAGATGTGGAAGTTGAGTTTTAAAATTTTAGGAAAGATTTTATGTTCAAGTTTTGGAAACTTAAGATTTAGGAAAGTAGAAGATTAGGAAGGATTTGAATTAGGAGAGATTTGGATTAGGAAGGGATTGGATTTTGTTTCTAAAAGAGAAAATTTGATTTTGTTTCAAAAAATGGAGGATTGAATCTAGTTTCCTAAACAGGAAGATTGGATTCGGCTTCTTAAAAGGAAGATTTGATTTGACAAGAATTTGGAAGAGGAAGTTTTAGAAACTCTAGATTTGGAAAACTATAGTTTTGACGTAGAAAAAAAAAAGGTTTTGGAAATATACATAGTTTTGGTGTAGAAAACAAGAGATTTTGGAAACCTAGGTTTTAAGGCAAGATTGAAATTCATATTTTTTGGAAGAAAAATTAGGGTTTCTTAATTGTTGGCTCTAAGGCTTAACTTGGACTTTAAGAAAAGGGATTTTTGGAAAGTGAGTTTTTGGAAAGGAGGTTTTGGGAAGGAAATCCTATGAAGGAATTTCTAGAAGGTGAGTTTTGAAGAGAGTTTTTGGAAAGATTTTTAGAAGGAGATTGTTAGAAAGAGTTTTTAGGAAGAGATTTAGGAAGCGTTTTTAGAAAGCAGATTTTAAGGAGAGTATTTTGGAAAGGAGTTTAAAAAGGAGTTTTTGAAAAATAGATTTTTGGAGGGAGTTTTTGAAAACAACTTTGGAAAGAAGAGTTTTTTAGAAAGTATATTGAAAAAGAGGGTTTTAGAAAGAGAAATTTTTGAAAAGAGAGTTTTTTGGAAAGTATAAAAACGTCTCACTTTCTTAAAGCAATTTTAAGCTTAAGAAGGCTAGAACCACTTTAAGAAAGTGGTTTTGAAAACAACAAGGATTTGAAAATATGGACCATATTGGTCACTTTAAATGTAACACTTTCCTAAACCAACCTTAGCCATGGAAAAGGTAGAATCACCCTAGGATTGTGATTTTGAAAACAAGTTTTAGAAAATAAGGTTTTGATGCAATTTTGAAAGCAAGTTTAATGTAAGCTTTGAAAACGAGTTTGAAAACAATTTTTGGAAGAATGCAAGATC
Source organism: Euryodendron excelsum (assembly GCA_033060915.1). Taxonomy (NCBI): domain Eukaryota; kingdom Viridiplantae; phylum Streptophyta; class Magnoliopsida; order Ericales; family Pentaphylacaceae; genus Euryodendron; species Euryodendron excelsum. Next base: position 49,792,993 of record CM065381.1, read on the forward strand.
ATGATATGCACAATGCAAATTTAGGGTCGTGAACATACAAGGTTAAGACTTCACCACATAATCAAGGAGGCCGAACCCACGTGGTCTCCGGTTAGACTAAAAGAAAGCTCTCGACATGGTGACCCTCCAATAATCTAATCCTACACATGGACCGGGAATCCGCTTGTTTTAAGCATGCAAAGAAAGGGGAGAAGAAGATGGGGGATTAAAATAGAGAAAACCCAAGTGGGTTAGGAGGGAGAAGAGAGAGGGGGAAGTGCAAAAACTTAAAGAAAAAGCCTACCTTGTCTTGTTTATTTCACTTTGCTTTGTGCGCCTTGCTTTTCTTCGGTTTTCGCTTCACTTCAGTCCTGATCATCAAGAACTCTTCTTTGATCTTTGGGAGCATCGAGGTGCAGCACTTCAAGTCTTCAATGGAGGATTGAGGCTAGTGTATAAGTGTATAGGAGTGTGTATGAGTGTATAGGAGGCTAGGGTTTGTGTATGGTGGCTAGGGTTTGGAAAACCTAGAGAAGTTAGGGTTTAGGGGGGCTATGAGCTCTATATATCGAATATTAGGGTTTTCAGATTGAGTTTGTGGACCTCTTTTACACTGGAAGAAGCTTTATATTTATAGAGAGAGGAATGTACTGGCGCTTGTTGCAGTGGCGCCAGGCCAAAAATTACACTAGCGCCATTAAGAGTGGCAGCAGGCCATTTTTTGGCTTAGCGCCACTACTAGTGGTGCTAGCCATTTAGGAAATGTTTAAGGTCGGCAAGTAACATATCTTTAGAAGATTTGGGTGCCTGTACTAGTGACTACCATGTAATTTTTAGCCTAGCTTCACTAGAAGTGACTTCGGAAGGTCCGGGGATGAATTGAAGGGCCCGGGAATGACCTGAAGAGCCGGAAAGGGACAAGAACCCTTAGAATAATGTCTCGGGGACAAAGTACTTGAAAGATGATGATGAGATTTGTTAGAAGGGTTGACTGGGCCATTAGGGGCAAAACGGTCAACCGGGTTGGAAAGCTGTCGGGACAGACTCGGAATGTGCCAAAAGGAGACTCGAGATTTGGAAACATTATTTAGAATGTTCCCAAAGGTTACCGGTTTGATACCCAGAGCCGGTGTGGTTGGAAAAGGCACCGGCCCGGCAGGGGCAAAATGGTTATTTTGCACCGGGTTTGCCGAAATTGACTCAGAATGATCCGGAAAGATAAAGGAAGGCCAAGAATACTATAAGGAGCATTCCTAAGAGGCTACCGGTTTGTTACCCAGAGCCGGTGTAGTTCCCAGGGCACTCGGATGCCTAGGAGCAAAATGGTCATTTAGCTTCAAGTGGGCCTTACGAGCCCGGGAAGCGACTGGTGAACTAAATTCAAGTTTAGAAGGTAGGTTAGAGTCTAGATATGAGTGTGATGTGTAAAAGTAAGCCTAGTTGGACCAGTGGCACCAACCATTTAGGAAATATTTAAGGTCAGCAAGCAACGTATCTTTAGAAGATTTGGGCGCCTGTACTAGTGAGTACCATGCAATTTTTAGCCTAGCTTCACTAGGAGTGGCTCCGGAAGGTCCGGGAAGGATTTGAAGGGGGCCGGGAATGACCCGAAAGGCCCAAAAGGGACAGGAACCCTTAGAATAGAGTCCCAAAGGTAATGAACTTGAAAAAGGATGTCAGGGTTTGTTGGAAGGGTTGACCAGGCCATTACGGGCAAACTTTTTCATATTTTGGGATGACAGTATCTTCTTTTGAAGATTCCCACAAACACAATATCTTCTTGACTAGAGAGGCCTTTGACGCCATAACTTCCTGAAGATCATTAGTTTCATCGTTGCTCATTATATCTTCTTGAAAATCACCCTTTTCATTGTTGCTCATTATATCTTCTTGGAGATCACCCTTTTCATCATTTCTCATTAACTCCTACTTATGACTTTTTCCTTAACCCAGTATGGGCGGTGATCATTTGGTCAGTTTTCTTGGGAAAAGTAACCAGCTCAAGTGGGCTTTGCAAAGGGATTTGTTTGTGTATGGTAGAAGAAATGAGGGCCTTTCATCACTTCAAGTAAAATTGCTTAGTCCATAAAGTCTTTATACAAAATTTAGACAATGTTTCTAAAAACAAAATAGTGTGTTTTTTTACCCAAGTGTGGGGGATGGTTATAGGTTTGAGGATATCTGAAAAGAGATCACTGACGGCTCTAGTGGGCTGAGCAAAGGATAGTGTTTATTTGGGATAAACAGAACAATGGCTCTTCATCATTTTGAGTACTCAGCTGCCCATTGCTTAGCCAGGATATCATGCAAGTGTCACCTCTTCAATGAACTCTGCACTTCTCTATTGAGACTGTCTTCCTCCTATCTCTCATTCTCTCTCTGTCTTTTGAAGGTTTTAACCCCTTTTAAATGGGTTGTCCATGCTATCCTACCCTTCAAGTCAAGTCATTACTGAATGGGAAAGAATCCTTAAATGCAACAATTGTCCATAAGAGTATGAGACAAAGGGGATAAACTGGAAACTACCCATTTTCATTTAGAAATATTATTACATAGCATGCAATGTTTATTTAAGGAAGATATGCGAGAAATAGAGAGATGAAAAGAAAATAAATGAATTTTGTGAAAACTTCCCTTTTTATTGCACTTTGGAATAAGCCCTCCAGAGAGGTCCCAGAATCACACCAATTTCTTCTATGCTTCATCGCGTGGTTCCTCCCCTAGGTGACGATGACTCCAACGTTGATCAAATCTTGTATCTTGTGCTTCAGGAAGAGACAATACTCAGTGTCATGCCCCTGTCTTCCATAATAGTACTCACAAACAAGGGTCAGGTTGAAAGTAAGGGGTAAAAGATTTGGCAACGGTGGAGCAAGTATGGGGGTCAGAAGTTTGGCTTGTAAAAGGTCATGATAAGCTTTTGTTTGGGTGCAAGTTAGGGGGAAAAGGCACGAGGTTGGTGGGCCTTCTTGTTGAGGTTAAGATGTTGTTGGGCTATGATGGGCCCAGGAGTAGGTGCTTGAGTAACCACAGGGGTCTGAGATTGGTATTGGGGGTGACATTGCGATAGTTGAGCGGGCAAGATAGCAGACACTTCTCCATCCTTCCAGCCCATTTTCGATGTTGTGGGCACCTTCCTTACTAAGCTTGCAGAAACTTCTTCAGTTTTAATATAGGGGTTAATGATTCTTCCGGTTTTTAGGCCGTTCTTTATCATCTCCCCTTGCACGATAACCTCATAAAAGTTTCTCCCAACACTCGTGCAGAGCTTTTCGTAATATATGCCTAAGAAGGTATGTACGAACAGTTGAACATATTCCTTATCTTCCAAAGGGAGATTGACTTGTGCTGCTACTTCTCTCCATCTATAGGCATAACTTTTGAAGCTTTCTTTCTGTCCTTTACTCATTTTCATCAAGAACCAACGATCAGAAGTGAGGTCTATGTTGTGGCGATATTGGGCTTTAAATGCGTTGACCAACTCAATCCAGGTGGTGATCCTCCTTAGGTCTAGACGGGCGAACCATTGCAAAGCAGACCCAGTGAGACTATATTAGACCAGTTGCATGAGGAGCTTCAAATAATTGCCATAACCACTCAGTGCCCTGGCACACAGGCGAAGATGAGCAATAGGGTCACCAGTGTCGTCATACTTCTGGAAGTCGGGCATTTTGAACTTAACAGGTCTCGGGTGATATGGAAAGAAGTAGAGCTAGTCATAGGAACTAGACCTATGACTGTCATGGCCATGGAGACTTCGCAGTGAATCCTCTAGGCCTTGGATTTTCAAACTGAGAGGTTCTAGGGGGGCCTTCTTCACGGCAGGTGATGGCAATATGGTTTCCTCATCTTCAGTGCTGATCCCTTTGGCATTTTCCTTATTCCTCCCAGCATTGTCAAACTGAAGCACGATCCTTGGATTAGCGGGTTCGGGATCCTTTGACGAAGTCATGGATGATGATGGGGGTGTAGCAGTATCCTTTATAGCCATAGTTTGAATGAGTTTGAGCATCTCATCCATCTTGGTCCTCATTTCGTTGACCTCTTCTCGAGAAACTTGAGACAATTCTTCAGGGTTATCAGCCATCAGTGATGCTCTTTTCCGGATGATAATGGGATCCCTAGGTGGATATTGCCCCCTCTTGGGAGCAATGTTGACTCAGTGCAGGGTGATCTCTATAAATGAAGAAGAAAGAGACAAAAAACAATAACACAAATTGCAAGTTAGTTTTTAGTTTTTAGAGAGCTCTATGCAATGCATGTCCTAGGGTATCCCTATTTGAGAGGGAAACTAAGCATGATGTATTAGCTCACTTCTTTGAGATGTAGGATTTGCCCCTGTATGTAGATACTTTACCATCAGATGGGGAACTTCATCCATTCATATATTCATCCATCCATTTGTTCGAGGAAAATAGAGAAATACATTTTAACTTTGGGTTTATGATACAAAAGAATTGAAATACATTTTAATAAGAAGAGGGGGAACATTTTCCTTTGGACTTTCACCTATCTAAATTTACAAAAGGAATCCTAAACTACTCTTGAGTCTTCGAATTTGCCTTCTTTGGATTTGGTATCAAGGAGGTCACTGAGAGACCTTGTTGATCGATTGCATTTTGTCTCCTTGATAACCCTATCTTCGTGAGCATAGAGGGATTGGGGCCCCTCTTATAGAATGAATTAATGTGCATGTCATGAGTACTTAGGGTTACGTGGAAATCCTTAGGGCTTGGGTAGGTTTAATGCACGAGAGAGTGAACTAGATGTCACTCTCTTTGAGTTGATCATATACATGAGAATGCAGTGACTTGAGTTACTTGAAACTCTCGTCTTGACATGGAATATGGAATGTATAAAAATGGATGCAAAGAGTATAAGGAAAGAAAGTGCAATGGTAAAGTAAACGTGTAGGCATGAGCAGTTAGACAGGCATTATAACAATAAGAGTACAGTCATTATAACAACAAGAATAAACAGGTATAAATAAAAGTAAGAGCAGTCGCCCTTTCCTCCATGGTATTAAAAACGGTGCGCGTGTCTTAAATCCAGCAGAGGTTCGGCTATGCAAGGTGTCTATATGAGCATGAGGTTAAGGGTTCACTAATGCATCCTAAAAAGGCTTGGTCCCCGGATCTTCAAACCTAAGCTCACTCCCCTAGGTGGTGCCATGATTGGTTGGTGATCCGAGCGGGGGAACCATCAAGAGGCCGTAGGTGAAGAAACTGACACAGCATCTTGCCCACAACCAATATACCGTTCCCCCTATCTAACTAGAAGGGTCATATCAGGGTAAACATGCAAGTATGCAATATGCAAGTGCACGTGCAGTGTGTGTGATTTTTGAAAGCGGAGGAAAGAGCCCAACAACTCCCATCCATCCTGTTCATCACATTCATGCATGGCAGTTAATGAAATTTGAACAAAAAGCATACCTACAAAACAAAGATGCAAGAGTTAGTATGTGGATGGCAAACTTAATACAAGATAATATGAACAAATGTATGTTTTTTTAAAAGCAATTTTTAAAAATTTGGTTTTGAAAAGTTAAAGTGAATAAGATTGAACAAGTTAATTGAAGACTCTACATGGGTGAAGGGTAAAGAGACATGACTATGGCGTAACCCTCTAAGTGTCCCCAGTGGAGTGACCAGCTGTCGCGCCCAGATTTTTCGCACTCGAGGAGTACACACACAAGCGGGAAAAACACTATACTCGCTCGTTAGAACTCATCCTCCTAGAAGAATGAGTGCGACTAGGTTTGAATTGAAAATTGATTTGAATATAGGGTTTTTCAAAAACATTTGTAGTCGTCGCCCCCTAACTTGATTAAGGTGAGTTAGGCCACCTAAAAACTAAGCACAATTTGAGGATCACACTTAGGGTTTTTGAAAACGATTTGGAAAATATCTCTCCAAGATAGGGTTTTTAAGAAAACAGGTTGTTTGGCAACCTTTAGAAAATAATTAAACCCTTTTTTGAAAATAAACTCCATTTTGGTCTTTCAAAAATAGCGATTCTAGTTCCGGAGGTTGGTTACGTGTAGGGAAGACGCACTAAGCCATCACCCTACCCCGCCCTTATGGTACCTACATGTCTATTCACCCTAGATTCACCTATGAGAGTCTTCAACTAACAGATGTCCAATCCTATTCACTTTAGAAAATAATTTTAAAAAGAATGATGCATGATATGCAATTGCAAGAGAGTGAGTTGGAAAATAGATTTAGAAATAGATTTGAAAAGAAATTGATTTGATTTAAAAAGAAATTTGAAAAGATAGATTTGAAATTCAGAAGAAAGTTTTAGAAACTGGAAATAGAGATTTAGAAATGGAAATTTGGAATTGGAAGTTAGAAAAAAAGTTGTGACTACACCCATAAGGGTTGCCTACGTATCCTTTCTGAGGAATCAGGTCAGTCGTAGTTCGGACAAGAATCAGATAGAAAATAAAAGATTTTGATTGGAAAGAGAAATTGAGTTGGAATTCGAATTGGAAGATTAAGAAATCAGGATTGAACTTAGACCTAGAATTGAACTTGAAAAAGGATTTAATCCTTGGAAGAGAACTTGGACTAAATTTAGAAAGATAGAGTTTTGGGAAACCTAGACTTAGGAAGATAGGAATTGGACTTGAGATTAAGAAAGATTTGACTCAAATGTTGGACTTGGAAGATTAGGAAAGTTGAAATTAGGAAAGGTTCGAGTTAGGAAAGTTTCATTTTAGGAAAGTTTTGGTTTAGGAAAGATTTCGATTAAGGAAAGTTTCAATTTAGGAAATATTTCGAATTAGAAAGTTTCCGTTTTAACAAAGTTTTGACATAGGAAAGTTTTGAATTTGGAATGTTTTGAAATAGGGAAGTTTTGAAAGTTGGAAAGTTTAGAATTTAGAAAGTGTTTGAGTTTTAGAAATTTTTGAAGGTAGGAAAGGTTTGTGTTTAAGAAAGATTTGAAAATTTAGATTTGGGTTTGGAAGGATTGAGATTCCTATTTCCTAGAACAAAGGATTGCATTTTGTTTCTAAAAAAAGATGTTTTGATTTTGTTTCCAAAAACGGAGGATAGGATCCAGTTTCCTAAATGGAAGATTAGATTTGGTTTCCTAAAGGGGAAGATTGGATTTGGTTTCCTAAAGGAGAGATTAGATTTGGCGTGGAAGTATTAGAAACCCTAGATTTGAAAGACTATATTTTTTATGTAGAAAATAGGTTTTGGAAACCTATGGATTAGATGTAAAAATGGAGATTTTGGAAACCTAAGTTTTAAGGCAATATTGAAAATCATGTTTTTGGGAAGAAAAATTAGGATTTCCTAATTGTGGGTTCTAGGACTTGACTTGGGCTCTAAGGAAGAAGATCTTGGAAAAGTGAGTTTTTAGAAAGGGAGATTTTTGGAAGGAAATCCTAAAGACGAATTTTTAGAAAGCAAATTTTTAGGAGAGCATTTAGGGAGTGTTTCTTAGAAAGAGTTTTTCTGGGAAGGAAACCTATGGAGCGCTTTTAGAAAGTGAATTTCAAGGAAAGTGTTGTTGGAAAGGAGTTTGAAAAAAAGTTTTTAAAAAATAGATTTTTTGAGGGAGTTTTTTAAAACAATTTTGGAATGGAGATTGAAAAGACTTTTTAGAAAGTATGTTGGAAAAGCGATTTTTAGGAGGAGATTTTTGAGGAGAGAATTTTTAGAAAGTATATAAAATATCTCACTTTCCTAAAGCGATTCTAACCAGAAGAAGGTTAGAACCACTTTAAGATAATGGTTTTGAAAACAACAATGTTTTGAAAATATGGACCATATTGGTCACTTTAAATGTAACACTTTCCTAAAGCAACCCTAGCCATGGAATGGCTAGAATCACCTTAGGATTGTGATTTTAAAAACAAGTTTTGAAAAAGAAATTTTGAAGTAAGTTTTAAAACGATGTTAATGTAAGTTTTGAAAACGGATTTTGGAAGAATGCAAGATCATGACGTGCACAATGCAAGTTGGGGTCGTGAACATTCAAGGTTAAAGGCTTCACCATATAATCAAGGGGGTCGAACCCACGTGGTCTCCGGTTAGACTAAAAGAAAGCCCCCGACACAGTGACCCTCTAATAGCCTAATCCTACACATGGACCAGAAAGTCCCTTGTTTCAAGCATGCAAGAAAGGGAGGCAAAAAGATGGGGATTAAAATAGAAGAAAACTCAAGTGGATTCAAAGAGAGAAGAGAGGGGGAAGATGCATAAACTTAAATAGAAAGCCTACCTTGTGTCTTGTTTATTTTGCTTTGCTTTGCGTGCTTTGTTTCTCTTGCTTTGCTTCGGTCTTCGCTTCAGTCTTCGTCTTGATCTTTGAAAGCTTCAATTTGTAGCACTTTAAGTCTTCAATGGAGGCTTTGGAGGCCAGTGTATGAGCATATGAGAGTGTATGAGTGTATGGGAGGCTAGGGTTTGTGTATGGAGGCTAGGGTTTGGAGAACCTAAAGAAGCTAAGGTTTAGGGAGGCTACAAGCTCTATATATCAAAGAGTAGGTTTTTTGGACTGAGTTTGCAGACCCCTTTCATGCTAGAGGAGGCTCTGTATTTATAGGCAGAGGAATGCACTGGTGCCTGTTACAGTGGCGTCAGGCTAAAATTTACACTGGCGCCACTAGGAGTGGTGCCAGGCCATTTTTTGGCTTAGCGCCACTACTAGTTGCGCCAGCCATTTAAGAAATGTTTAAGGTTGGCAAGCAACATATCTTTAGAAGATTTGGGTGCCTGTACTAGTGACTACCATGCAATTTTTAGCCTGGCTTCACTAGGAGTGCCTCTGGAAGGTCCGGGAATGACCAGGAAGGCTGGAAAGGGACAGAAACCCTTAGAATAGAATCCCGAAGGTAATGGACTTGAAAAAGGATGTCAGAGTTTGTTGGAAGGTTTGATCGGGCCATTAGGGGCAAAACGGTCAACTGGATCGAAAAACTACCGGGATGGACTCGGAATGTCCCGAAAGAAGACTTGAGGTCTAGAAACATTACTTAAAATGTCCCAGGAGGCTACCAGTTTGATACCCAGAGCCAGTGTGGTTAGAAGAGGCAACCGACCCACTAGGGGCAAAACAGTTATTTTGCACCGGGTTTACCGAAACTAACTCAGAATGATCTAGGAACGTATCGGAAGGTCGGGAATACTATAAGAAGCATTCCCAGAAGGTTACCGGTTTGATACCCAGAGCTGGTGTGGTTCTCGGGGTTTTCGGATACCTAGGGCCAAAATAGTCATTTAGCTTCAAGTGGGCCTTACATACCCGGGAAGCAACTGGAGAACTAAATTGGAGTTTAGAAGTCAGGCTACAGTATGAATATGCATGTGATGTGTGAACGTGAGTCCAGTCGGGCCAAAGATTGCCGAGCGAGCAAAAATAAGGTGCTTACAATGGTGAATGCTTCCCACACAAAGGAAGTTCTATCTAATGGAAGAACTAACTTAAAGGGTGTGATAGCATTAGCTAACCATTCGCTGAATGATCAACTTTCTAAAAAGAGAGAGGATAAGGATAAGTGAGAAAACCACCCAAAAGCAGCACTTACAAGACACTAAAGCTAAGCGATGGGTAGCCAGATTATCAAAAAGAAGAGGAGCTATCTTTCATTTTTCCACAAAAAAAAAAGTGTTTATAATCCCTTTGCTTAACCCACTAGTGCCTTGCAAAAAGAAGAAAATTCATTGTCAACCCCGATCCAAAACCATCCCCCAACACTAGGGCAGATAGATAGTTGAGGACTCAGCAAAGAATGTTACTTGTCTTCCATCAAGCTAAATCAACGTGAAGGCTCTATGGATCAATCAATATGGTTTAAAATGAAAAGGGGCCCTCATTTCATTCCCCATATAGTCAAACGCAACCATTGTCAAACCCCTTAAGCCGGTTATGTTTTTTTCCAAAAGAAAAAACCTCAACTTAAGGATCACCGCTCTTGATGGGTTAGAATGAAATACCAAGGGAAAAATATGAAAGAAAGGAAGGGTAGAAGTATTTACCTCACAAAAAAGAAAGAAAAAAGAGTTATCAAGGAGCAAGCTGCCCTACAAACAAAAATTTGAGACTCATTTCATGCTATCTTGAAGAGGCATATAGCAAAGGCAAGAAGAAAAATCTAAAGGTGATCCTAGGTGATAAAGAAGCCCAGTATAAGTAATAGGTTCGAGCCTTTACCCTTTCGTACAAAAACCTGAAACCATGGCCTACATTACAACCCTATTAAAGTCCACTTGATTGAAAACAAATTGCTTGTTCTAAATGCGCTAGATGTGTTGTTGAGGCTAAAGAAGGATGCTACGGGACCAAACCCTGCCAAAAGAGCACTCGAGAATGGTATAGATCTAAACCTTACTGAAAGCAACATCAAATTTGAGCCTATATATTCCGTTGATTCAAAACCCCATAACTTAGCCTACATTACGGTCCTAAAACAAAGCCTCCTCAAATTAAAAGACTGGCTGCTCATCGCTCTACCAAAGGATAGGTAAGTCGTTGCCAAAGCCCCAAGGGTTAAGAGTTCAAACTAAATGATTCGAGACACTAACCCAAAATAGAACGTCGGAGTTGATCAAAAAGATGAGCAAGGTACAAAATGCTATAATTCGATTCAGGTAGGTTGAGCCAAAAGAGAGGCCAAACCCTTGAAAAGGAAGGAGTTGTCATTTTAAGGATGCAAAGCTTGACAACACCCCCTACATTTTATTAATTGTTGTATTCCTCAAATGTGCATGCATTTTTTAAAAAAATTTCAGCACGAGCTTCGCATACATAAGACATAGTTCCCTATAGAAATAGAAATCACCAATGCAGTTCAATATTATATCTAAAATAAACATACATTAATAGCACTTTCCCAAATTATATACATCTTGTTTAAAGATTACAAATAAAATGAACTAACAAAAGAATAAAAAATGAATGTCCAAGACATAGTACAGGAGAAAAGCCGAGCCTGCGATAAGGGACACCCATCAAAGGTCAAAATCAATGTCTGGGTCAAAATCTCTGAAACCTGGCTGAGTAGGAGACATCCGACTGCTAGAAGCACCAGCATTCTATAAAGAAGGAAGAGTCTGAATCAGTAAAGCACATGAATAGCTAAACAACACCAGAACAAAAAGAGAGAAAAAGAACAACATACCCCGCTACCTCCCATCTGAGCCAACAATGTGGTCAAAATAGCTACCTCGTCTTGGAACTGATCTCTCTCCATCTAATACTGGTCCCTTTCAATATGGTACTGGTCTCTCTGATCCCTCACGGCAACAAACTTAGCCTGAGGCACATATTCTCCAACTTGACACCACAAGTCAACCACCTCCTGGCCAACAACATAACTTCCAACCACCACCTCAAACTGAGTGAAGGTGCCTACAGAGTGAGCCCAAAATATGTGGCGTAGTTAGTCTCTAGAGGAAGCAGAAAATCAGCACCTGGCCGACGCTCCGGATACCGAATAGGAACCCCTTCGACCAAAGCTCCGAATATATATTCAAGTAGATCCCCAGCCGATCGGAACTCATCATAGAACCAATGCCGGTCACCCAGATAAGACTCCCTAGACTCATCACTCCAAAAGGAAATCCTCGACAAAGGCATTGTGACCAAATATCTAACCGCCTCATAATGAACTAATCCAATAAAGGGCCATTAGGTCACATCTTTTGCCATTATCAGCTCCAGGTTTCCCAGTAACATCACGAAGTCAGTAATCTCTGATCGATGGGCCACCTGATCTCGAGCCCATCTCAAGGCCTGGGGATAAAGATTAGCCTTTACTACCTATGGATGGCAGACTGACAAGTACTCATAGCTCCACCAGACTAAAAAGGGCCAAAATCCAGTCACACTACCCCAGCGGGAGGAAGTCCGGACTCGTATGGATCTAAGGAAGCAACCGAAGGAGAAAGACCCCCACTCCAGCTTTGATAAGGCTCCCAAGTCCATTACCATGCTCACCAATCAAAAAGGGACGATTGACTTGTTGTTATTGCAGAAGTAGTTAAAAATAATGTACAAAAACAGTCGTCGCCTCATAATATCTCGTCACTCAAGTTGTGGCTCAACAAAAGAAGTACTCTCATTCCGATTGAGTCAAGAAATCAAAAAAGCTGACGGTCAGGAGGAGACAAGTCCAGCAAAGCACAAGCATCAGCTCTGCTAATTGGCTGCAAGGTGATCTGACAGGCAACAAAAGAAAGTCCCGTAATGATGGCCCAGTCCAATAGAGTAGGACTCCAACTCAAAACCCATAAAATGAAAGGTACCCATCTCGCCAAACCACCTCTCAATCAACGCCAGTACCAAATGTCAATTCAGGCAGTTAGCCTATAATCCCATGAATGCCTTAAAACCGATCTCTGCCAAGAAGGCACGGTAAGAGTGAGTGACCGACTGCATGGTGTTGAAAGCCTGATGGACGGCCCCTCTAAAAGATGTATGTACTCAGAGAGGAGGCAAGTGCTGTCGAGAGTATACACTAGGGTGGTAGGCAAGATCCCCCAACGGAGGAATGTCCGATATCTCCAGATCCCGTAAATTAGCGTCAGTCTACCTGCGCCTAGAAGAGGCCCTCCCATAACCGGTCACACGATCTCTCAGGCCTGGTACCTCCTCCTCAGCATCCATGTCTCTCATGAAAACTGGCTTGATTGGAGGGAAAGGATCAACTTGAGGCATACTCTCTCTCCCGCTCTAACTAGAAAATGTCTGACTAGCTAACCTACGACTGCCTCTAGAATGGCTAGAATTGCCAACTGAATTCGTACGAGCCCCCTTTCCGGACCGACGCCTCCTTTCAGAACCATCGTCACCCACATCAGCCATCCTAAAATTCAAATCAAGGTAAGGACATTAGTATATGGTAAGTACAGTTCAAAAAAAAAAAGAAAAGGAAAAAAAAGGACAAAAAAGATGAAAAAAATTCAAGTTTCGAGTCAAAATAAATTTTTTACACATTTTGTCTTCAAAATTCAAGTTTCAAGTCAAAATGAATTTTCTACACATTTTGTTTTCAAACAATCTCAGTTTTCGAGTCAAAATGAATTTTCTACACATTTTATATTCAAAAGATTTTAAATTTCGAGTCAAAATGAATCTTCTACACATTTTGTCTTCAAAAATTTTAGTTTTAAGTCAAAACAAATTTTCTACACTTTTTGTCTTCAATAGATTTCAAATTTCGAATCAAAATGAATTTGCTACACATTTTGTCTTCAAAAATTCAAATTTCAAGTCAAAATGAATTTCCTACGCCTTTTGTCTTCAAGAATTCAAGGGTCGAGTCAAAATAAATTTTCTAAACATTTTGCCTTCAAGTATTCACAGTTTCAAGTCAAAACGAATTTTCTACACATTTTATTCAAATTTCAAATCAAAATAGTGTGTAAACTTTTTCCTTCTAAAAGTTTATCTCTAAATCAATTCCTAGGTTTTTAACCTTCCCTTTCCAAAGTTATTTCAAAATCAAATCTCAAAGGTTTCAATCAAAATCCACCTCCAACTTTTCTAAGCTTCTCCTTCGAAAGATTTTTTATTCCAATCAAGTTTCAAGGTTTTCTAAAACTTTTTTCTTCAAAAAGTCCTGTTCGAAATCGATTCTCAAAGATTCTCAAGGTTTCAATCCTCAAAAAAAAAAAAAAAACTCTTCCTTCCAAAATTCTTATTAGTTTCGAAGTTTTCTAATTCAAAATCCATTGTTGAAGATTCCCTAAGCTTTTCCCCCCAAGGTTCTATTCAAAACTCCATTTTCAAAAATTTTTCAAAAGTTTTATTCTAGGCCCCCCGAGTTTCTCAGGGCCTTCTCTACCAAAAAGGCCACACATTTAAAGGTTTTACCTCTTTTTCCTTCAAAAATATTTCATTTCAAAATTTTCAACTTTTTCTTCATTTCAAAAATTTCAAACCGAGTTTCTCGGGACCTTCTCTGTCGAAAAGGCCCTATCCTCAAAGGTTTTATGTCTTTTCCTTTCAAAAAGATTTCATTTCAAAAATTTTTTTAGCAAAGTCTTATTTGTAAATAGTCCCTACATCACCCAAAGCATTCCAACAACATAAAAGTTGTGCACCCCACTACGTCACAATCACATAGCACCATCACACAAAAAGCAATTTGTGCACATTTTTAAGATTTTTAAATTTTCAAACAACTGTTCTGTTATTTAAAAATTCAAGGTGTTCAAAATTATCGCAAAAATCTTTCAAAGTTACTTCAAATATTTTCTAAAGTAATATCATATTTTTCTAAAAGTCGAATTCAAACATTTCTATCAATTTCTTAATTTTTCTTATTTTTCAACCATTTTTCTATTTTTAAAAAAATTAAAAATTCAAAACAGTTTTCAAAAAATCGCGAAACGTTATACGGTTGTTCAACAAATTTTTCTAAGGCACAATGAACAAAAATCTAGCCAGAAAACCTAATACCTAAGGCTATAGGAGCAAATCCCCAAACCTTACGGAAACCTCTTTTACATAAACATGCAAAACTACCCAAATTCAACCAAATGAGCATCAAAACGTATAAACAACATCACCAGAGGATTCAAAACACATCAAAACATTAATTTTGACTATTTTCATGACCCAAACAGAGTTCAACACATCAAAATCAATAAAAACCAAAAAGCTCACCTCTTGGAGTTCTCCGGCAAGATCTTCATTTCTGGCAACAATTTCGACGACGATGAATATTTTTGGCAACTCTCCCGGGTCCCCCAAGCTCACTCTTTCAATGTCCTAGGGTTTTTCCTTGCAAAAACTCGAGAAAAGCTCTCAACTATATGTTTTTCTTCACAAACTCGTAGGCCTCAAACTAGAAAATGTTCTGGTTTTAACTCTCAAGCACCACTACTAGTGGCGCCACAGACAAGTTTTGGCCAGTTCAGCCCTTTTTCCCACCAAACTCTGATTTCAAATGCCCCCTTGGGCTGAATTGCCAATTTCAAACTCCAGTCTTCAAAGATTTTCAAATTGCATCCCTCCGATAGCCTTGCGGTCAGCATGGGACTCTTAATTTATCATTTTCTACATTTAACAAGCAAAGATAGAAAAAGAGGGGCATCTTTAAGCACCACATTTTTGTCTGCTCTGCAATATCCGGTCTGACCAAACTCATATTCAAACCAACACAGACATATACAAGTCTAAACCAGTTTTTCAAACCCAATCCAGTTAATCAATAGCTTCGCAAGCTCACCGGGCTCAATAGAGGCAAAATGACCAAAATGCCCTAAGGGCATTGCTTGGTCCAATTCCAGTGGGTATGTCTTCCTAAAGACGGTAAGTCCCTATTTCAACCTCAATTCCAGTTTCAATTCTAGTCCAAACCAATCAAATTCAGACTGGCACATCTTTCAAGAAAGCTGATCCCTTAAATAGTAAGTCCATCTAGTCTGGTGCATTTATCAAGAAAAATCTTTTGAACGATAAGTCCCTTCAAACATATCGACCGGGATGAAACTCAAGTTCCCGAGATGGTAGAACAGTTCACTTCGAGCACCTGCTAGCTCGCCAATGTAGAATGTCCGTTATTTGGCATGTCTTTTGAAAAAGTTAATCCATCAGACGATAAGTCCATCTAACAGCTTCCCCAGATTAGGTAGTCTTCGGAATGAACACATAGTCAGAGTGGCGAAAACACTCACAAACATCGCAATTGTCAGAATGGCAAAAACACTGCCAAACAGGTCGACATTGGAAACTGCCAACAAACCCACTATGTCATGGGACCAAACACGCCTCTTGGCTATGACACATTTACCGAAGGACGAGATAACTTTGGAAACCAACTTGTCACACACCGTCAGAGTGGCGGAAACACCCAAAACCCGGGTCAACACCAGTGCCTGCTAGCCCACTCCAATGAAAATTGACCAAACTGCCCCTTGGGCCTTTTTCGGCATTCTTCTCCGGGGTCCCCCCAGCTCACTCCTTCAATGTCCTAGGGTTCTTCCTTGTAAAAACTCGAGAAAAGCTCTCAACTCTCTATTTTTCTTCACAAACCCGTAGGCCTCGAACTAGAAAATGTTCTGGTTTTAACTCTCATGCCTGGCGCCACTAGCAGTGGCACCAAGGCATTTTAAAGCCTGGCACCATTACTAGTGGCGCCACAATCAAGTTCTAGCCAGTTCGGCCCTTTTTCCCGCCAAACTCCGATTTTAAATGCCCTCTTGGGCTGAACTGCCATTTTCAAGCTCCAGTCTTCAAGGATTTTCAAATTACATCCCTCCAATTGCCTTGCAGTCAACATGGGACTCTTAATTTATCATTTTCTACATTCGATAAGCAAAGACAAGAAAAGAGTGGCAGCTTTAAGCGCTCCATTTTTATCCGCTTAGTAATCTTTGGTCTGACCGGACTCGCATTCAAACTGACACTGACACATACAAGTCTAAACCAGTTTTTCAAACCCAATCCAGTCAATCAATAGCTTTGCAGGCTCACCAGGCCCAATAGAGGCAAAATGACCAAAATGCCTTAAGGGCATTGCTAGGTCCAATTTCAGTTGGCTCATCTTCCTAAAAACAGTAAGTCCCTATTTCAACCTCAATTCCAGTTTCAATTGTAGTCCAGACCAATCAAATTCAAACTAGCCATCTTTCAATAAAGTTGATCCCTTAGATAGTAAGTCCATCTAGTCTGGCACATTTATCAAAAAAACTCTTCTGAATGGCAAGTCCTTTCAAACTTATCGACCGAGATGAAACTTAAGTCCCCGAGATGGTAGAACGGTTCACTTTGGGCACCTGCTAGCTCGTCAATGTATAATGTCCGTTATTTGGCACATCTTTTGAGAAAGTTAATCCCTCAAACGATAAATCCAGCTAGCAGCTTCTCCCGATCAAGCAGTCTTCGGAATGAACACACAGTCAGGGTGGTGAAAACACTGACAAACATCGCAACTATCAAAGTGGCAAAAACACTGGCAAACAAGTCGACATTGGAAATTACTAACGAATCCACTATGTCATGGGACCGAACATGCCTCCTGGCTATGACACGTTTACCAAAGGACGAGATACCTTTGGAAATCAACTTGTCACACACCGTCAAAGTGGTGGAACCATTCAAAACCTGGGTCAACACCAATGCCTGCTAGCCCACTCTAGTGAAAAATAACCAAATTGCCCTTTAGGCCTTTTTCGGCATTCTTCTGGAGAAAGTACACAAGTACTCAGAGCGGTAAGTCAACCTTTCCAAATTTGTCCTAAAGACAGTCCGGTATGCTCAAGTTCCTTCCAATCGGTTTCGGATCAATTCTGATACTATCTAGTCGAAATGACCATTTTGCCTCCAAGCATTCGATCACTTCCTGAAACAACACCGGCTTTAGGTATCAAGCCGATAACCTCCTAAAGATGCTTCTAATAGCATTCTCAACCTTCCAATACATTTTTGGATTATTCTGTGTCTATTTCGACAAACCTGATGCAAAATGACTGTTCTGCCCCTGGTGGGCCGGTCGCCTTTTCTAACCACACCGACTTTAGGTATCAAACCGGTAACTCTTCAAAACACTCTTAATTTTGCTTCCAATCTTCAAGCCTTCTCACGGGTCACTCCAAGTCTAGTCCTGTGTTTTTTCGATTTAATTGACCATTTTGCCCCTGGTGGGCCAATCAACCCTTTTAAACATTTCGGCATTGCTTCTTAAGCTAGTTACCTCCGAAACACTTTCTCGAGGGTTACCATCCATTCCTAGCCAAATTTGGTCACTCGGAACCTTTTGGATCATTCCTGGACTTTCCAGAGTCACTCCTAATGGAGCCAAGCCAAAAATTGCACGGTAGTCACTAGTACAAGCGCTTAAATCTTTTGTCTTGCATTCCAAGGCTCAAAGATACGTTTCTTACCGCCCTAAAAACTTTCCTAAGTGGCTGGCGCCACTAGGAGTGGCGCCAATGGATTTTTTGCCTTGGCACCACTACAACAAGTGCCAAGGCTATTTCATTTGTCTATAAATATAGACCTTCCTACTGTGTGAAAAGGATCTGCAAACTCAATCCAGAAACGCTATCTCTCTAAAAATAGAGCTTGAAGCCTCTCCAAACCCTAATTCTCTCAAGCTTCTTTGAGCTTCTTTGAGCTCTAGCCTCCATTCACTCAAGCCCTAGCCTCTATACATCTCATATACTCAAACACAAGCCTCCAAGCATCCATTGAAGACTCAAGTGCTGTAATTTCCAGACTCTCAATGTTCAAGAAAAAGCAAAGCAAACCATGCAATCAAAGCAAGAAGAATACGAGGTTAGTTTTCTATTTACTTTTACGCAATTCTCCCTCTCTCTTCTTCTTCCTAACCCACTTGGGTTTTCTTCTATTTTAATTCCCATCTTCTACCTCCCCTTCTTGCATGCTTGAAACAAGAGACTCCCCTGTTCATGCCTAGGAAGAATTGTTGAAGGTCACTGTACTGGGGGCTTTCTTCAAATTTAACCCTTGATGGTGTGGGTTTAGCCCCCTTGATTATGTTGTGAAACCTAACCTTGTATATTTACGACCCTATTGCAATGTACATATCATATTCATACATCCATTCAAAATTACATTTAAAGTTGCTTTCAAACTTGCATTAAAGTTGTTTTTTTTAAATCTGGCATCAAAACTCTCTTTCAAAAACTTGCATTCAAAATCTCTTTCTTTTAAACTTGTTTTCAAAATCACACTCCTAAGATGATTTTAGTCATTTCATGATTAGGGTTGTTTTAGGAAAGTGTAACATTTAATGAGACAATCAAGGTCCAAATTTTTTGGTATAAACCTTAAATTTTTTTATCAAAACCATAATCTTAAGGTGATTATAGCCATTCTATGGTTAGGGTTGTTTTAGGAAGATGTGATCATTGTGGTGCATATTTCAAATCTATGTTGTTTTCAAAATCATAACTCCAAAATGGTTCTAATCTTTCCATGGTTAGAATCGAATTAGGAAAGTGAGAGATTCAAAAGATTTTCAAAAATCTATAACGACCCGCTTACCCAGTCCGCTAATAAATAAAATTAACAACCTCAAATCCCATCTTGAACTCTCAAAATAGCAGGTAAAACATAACCGCGTCTCCAAAAGAATTATTTTCTCTTCATGACTAGGAATCTCGATATAACAATTACATATCCAAAAAATTCAAATACAGAGTTCCCTCAACTACAAGTATCTCATTACAGTAATTTTTGCTAGGCTCCAAGATATTTAACACTCAAAATAATGTCTCCAAAGTAAAGCCTTAAAGTGATACTCAACCAGCACCTTATATGCTTCCACCTAAAAAATAAAATTTAACCGAGAAGTATACAATAGATAGGAGTACAACGCGAAGTTCAGGATAACCAAAACAAAGCTCAATGAATCAATCTGTTTGACAGAGTAATAAAATAAGAATCATTTGTCAATCAAAATTATAAACAAAACATGGTGGCAACAAGTATTTCAATATTTTCATGAGCCCCGTACTCGGCCCTTCTCAGTACCATGCCACACGCCACCTACGCCACATAACCATTGCCACACAAGGGCATCTAGTAACCAAAATTTGCCACACAAGGGCATCCAAGAACCAATACTGGCCAACAGATGCATTTGGATATGTACTAATTAGTTCCATGGCACATCAACCAAAACAAATTTCAGACATGTTCAAAACTATAATTTTATAGTTGAGGCAACGAGCATGATAAGCAAAGATGTGCCAGAGAATACCATAAAGCCAACAATCAAATAATCAGGAATTTAAGATATTGAGTAAGAATGCTCAAAAGGAAGTAAATTATATACAACCCGGTTACCTCAACCGCGTTCCACTTATCTCGTAAAGATCACCTCACAACCCAAAGCATCTCTGTGAAATTCCACAATCTAGGAGTTAATACAATCTAATCAAATCATTTAAAACGACTCCTAGTGTAGCCCGAGTCTACTAATACTGCTAACCATGACTAAAATTCATAAAACTCTCCATAAAAGAATGCCTATGAGGGTGAAAACATAGACCTAAAAACAACTCTCTTCCAACTCTATATTTTCTAAGCTTTAAACACTAACATTCTATAAGTCGGTTAAGCCGCCCAATCTAACACAGGCTTACTAAAAGGGACATAACTAAATATTCTCTCGTCAATCGAGTCCCAAATTTTTAGAAATACAAATATACATCCCAAGGAACATACATAGAAAATTTCACAATTAAAGATAGGCCTAGGTATTTATTTTACATTTTAGAAAATAAAACAGTGCTGCCGAAAGGAAGATCCTACAGCAGTTGGTCCGAATTTCATAGGTTCTAAACATAAGAAGATGATACTAAATTGACCCGAATTTTGGTAAAAAGTCTCATCCTTATATCCAGTAGATACAATAAAAATTTCATGATCTTTTGAAGAATTTAACTTGGTCAAAACTGTTGTCAAAGGGAGGGGTCTCAGGACAGAGCTTCAGAATTCTGCAGTGGCAGCTCAACTTGAAAAATCACCATAATTCGAATATTAAACATTTTTGGCTGAAACCAAGGTCCAAATTTCTCTAAGATGTCAGAGTTCAAGTGTACAAAATTCAGCTCGGAATAAGATTTTTGGATAAGCCACACAGCCTCCGAAAATGACTATTTCTGTAGATTTTCGCAGCAGAAAATCTCTTTAAGTTTGAACATGGTTTTCTCTGTCAATTTTTAATGTTCTTGTGTGAATGTTATGTTTAAATTGAAGGCTTTTAAAAGATCTATCTATCGGTGATTTCAGAATTAAACTCAGATGTCATTTGGCCATAGAAATTGAGCTCTGAAAATCACTACACATGATAGAATTTCACATAGTACACTAGAAGTTTCTCCATCTCTTATGAGTACCCATTACATGCAAGACCTTTAAAACTTAAAATCAACCGATGAACTACTAATACAAAATCCAATTAGAATTTAATGCATGCAAAGCCTTTTGGTAGCAGGGGAAGAATTCTTATACCTCAATTAGATTTCCTTTATTTGCTCTTGCTTTCCAAAAACCCCTATTCTCCAATTCCTTTGCTCGGCCTGCAAGCTCTCTCTCTTTCTCTCTCTCAATTTTTGATCTCTTGCATTCTCTATAATTCTCTCCAAGTCTAATGGTCAACACTTGGGGAAAGGGCAGCTAGGGTATATACATATAGAGGGAGCATAGGGGTGGTGTCGGTTCATGGGGCAGCTCCCACGCCTGCCTTGTCTCTCCAATTTTCTATCTTCTATGGCTGTTTTCTCTCTATATATCTCTATAGTTCTCACTCTATGCCTCTCTACAACAGCCCACATTTGGCTTGGAATGGACACCTTATTGCTGGCAAATGGAGAAGCAAGGTGGGGGTGTGTGTGATAGATTAATCCCATGTATTATGCTATAGTTTGTGTGTGCTAATATTATACCAAAGCACTAACTTTATAATATATAAATTTGACCAAGAATGGTCCAAGTGTGCCTTGTGTTCAACATAAGGGCTACAAATGCATGGGTTCAATGTTTTGCGCGTGCAACCTCCCCCACCTCTCTCTCAGTTTCTCTTTCTATCCATGTATGGCATGCATGACACTCAACCCCCCTTCCAAATGCAGCTAACTTTGACTAACCAATGGGGGTTCATGCTTGTCGGAAAATAAATGGGACAAGGTGTCAAACTATACCTATAGATTTGTGTATTACATTGTAACATGTGATGTATATATATAGATGTATACACCATGCACTAACAACATGAAATTAATATGGCTAAATGTGCAGCCAAGAGTTGTACATTATATGTGCTAGGAGGCTGGCCATGCAAAGTTGATGGGTGCAACACAAATTCAATGTAAATGGAAGAGGGCCCTAGTTCGAGCCTGCTGAGTTTGGGGCGTTAAATCTCAACGAATACTTATCCCAAGACCATAGATAGGAAGTTCTTGAAAAATTAATTGGATTAGGTGCAAATTTCGCACGATTCCGTCAAGAGATGAGAGAGAAAACACAATCTGAAATTTGGGTAAAATCTGGTGCGAAATTTGTCAGGTGCAGCCACTTTTGGGGGCTGTTCAGGAGACCAAATCTTCACGGAATTGAGTTTTGAGAACATGAGGAAATCGGGCTTGAAGAGTAGATAATTTTAGACATTTGATTTGCCAAAATCCGTATAGAAATGGGAAAGAAAACCTAGTTTAAAATTAGGACTAATTTCGGTGCGAATCCTTCCCGGGTATAGCGTGTTTCAAAGAGACCGACTTTCCATGAAGCCGAGTTCTAAACTTTCAACTAGATCGAGCCTAAAAGGGAACTTCATTTTAGACATATAATTCCTATGGTTTGGTCCCTCCAATCCAACTAGAGGTATAATGCAGTCAAAGAAGTTGCGGGTATTATAAAATCCATATTCAAACCTCTTTCCAAATTGTTTTGCAAGTCTATTTTATAAAAACTCTTTTCAAAAATCTACTTTCTAAAAACTCTTTTCAAAAGATTGACTTTCCAAAAACTCTTCGTCTTGGAGTCCAAGTTAAGCATTAGAATCCATGGTTAGGAAACCCTAGTACTCTTTCTTAAAATCATGACTTCCTATTTTACCTCAAATCATAGGTTTTCAAATCAAATATTCAAATCAAATTTTTTCCAACCATTCCAAGTCAAGTGTTTTCAAGTCAAGTTAAGTAAAGTGTTTTCGAAACTTTCCTAATTTGAAACTTTCTAAAATCAAACTTTTTTAAGTCTAAATCAAACTTTTCAAATTCAATTGTATGCTTTAACCTTAGGTTACCAAAACCCTAGGATGTCTAAACCCAAATTCAATCCTAAACCTAAAGTTAGGAAGCTTCAACTCCTTTCTAGAACTCTTTTCTAAACCAAGATAGTTTTAAAACTTCAATTCAAGTCAAGCTATATTCAAAACTCAATTCATTCTTTCCAAATCAAGTTCAATTTGTTTTTCAAAGTTCAATCTTTTCAAATCAAAATCAATTCCAAACTCAATTCCAAGTTCGATTTCAAATCAAAGTTCAATTTTAAATCCTCTATTCAAAGTTCCAAATCAAGCCCTTTTCAAATCAAACCTTTTTAAGTTAAACTTTTCAAACCAAATCTCAAACTATCTATTTTCAATCGGACCCCGAGTCTGAACTACGATTGACCTGATTCACAACAAAGGGACACGTAGGCAACCCTTATGGGTGCGGTCACAACTTTTTTCAAGATTCTAATTCCACCATCTATTTCAAAATTCCAATTTCTATAATCTTTTTCAAGCTTCAAATCCTCTTTTCAAATCTACTTTCAAAATCAAATCTTTTTCTTACACTTGCATGTCATATATCATATCGAATATCTTTTTAAAATTCTTTTCAAAGTGGATATAATTGGACATTGGACAATCGAAAATTCTAAATGAGTGAACCTAGGGTGAATGGATATGTAGGTATTGTAAGGGCGAGATAGGGTGATGATCTTAGATATCTTCCCTATATGTAACCAACCTTTGAACCTAAAATCATTGTTTTCAAAGACCAAAATAGAGTTATTTTTCAAAAAGGGCTTAAATCTTTTCAAAAGTTGCCGAACAACCTATTTTCCAAAAAACTCTCTCTTGAGGATGTTTTCAAAACCTTCTTCAAAAGTCCTAAGTTTAATCTTCAGAATGTGCTTAGTTTTAGGTGACCTAACTCACTTTAATCAAGTTAGGAGGCGACTCTAAATATTTTCCAAAAGCCCTTAATTAAATGAATTTTTAATTCAAACCTAGTTACACTCGTTCTTCTAGGAGGATGAGTTCTAATGAGAGAGTACTGTGTTTTTCTCACTTGTGTGTTTTCTCAAGTGTGAAAAATCAGGGTGCGATAGTGAATGAGATGGATTTGTATGGCATATCAAACATGTCGGACTGTCTAGAGATAGCTTTGAGAAGGTGGTCTTACCGTCTTGAGGGATTGATGCTTTGTCAAGGGACATGACAAAGTGCCCGAGGACAAAATTGTCATTTCGATCAAGGTTGATCAAAATTGAACGGAAATTGGTTTGATTGGCATCTTGAACGTGTTGGACTATCAAGGGACAGTCAGAGATGGTGGACTTATCATTTTGAGGACTTAGTACTTTCTCAAAAGATGCGTCGGTGTGCCCAAAAGGCAGTTTGGTCTTTTTCACCTTGTCAAGCTATCATACGTCAGTATTGACTTGGGTTTACGAGTGCTTTCCATCACTCCAACGGTTGTGATAAGTTGGTTCTTAGAGGTCTCCCCTTTCTCCGATGAATGTGTCACAGCCAAGAGACGCATATGGTCTCATGACACTAGGCAATTTAATGGCAAAACTCACGTTGACCTGGTGAGTGTTCTCGTCATTCCAACGGCTTGAAGGTTTGTGAGTGCTTCTGTCACTCCGACGGGATGGTGTCGGTTCCGAAGACTGCCTGGTCTCAGAAAACTGCCAGATGCCAAGGGTATAATGGACATTCTACATTAGCGGGCTAGCAGGCGCTAGAAGTGAACCGTTTAAAGTTTGTGAGTGTTTCCATCACTCCAACGGTGGCAATTGGTTTCAGAGCTCGCACAGTCTCAAAAAGCTACCTGAAAAGCCTAGGGGCATTTTGGTCATCAGGCTTCAGTTGGGTCTGTCGGGCCCAAGAAGTGACCAATTGATTGAATTGGAGTTTAAAAAACCAATTTGGGATTCAATAGTGTTGTGACATTTTACTAAAATGATTGATTTGGACCGGAGATTGCCAAGTAAGCAAAAAATATGGTGCTTACACCTACACGTTTTGCTTTCAAAAATATCTAGCCTTGAGTCAAAATGAATTTTCCATACATTTTGTCCAAGTTTCAAGTCAAAACGAATTTTTTACACATTTTGCTACACAAAATGAATTTCCTACACATTTTGTCCAAGGTTCAAGTTAAAACGAATTTTCTACACGTTTTGCTGCACAAAATGAATTTTTCACACATTTTGTCCAAGTGTCAAGCCAGAACGAATTTGCCTCCAAAAATTTTCAGTCTTGAGTCCAAATAAATTTTTGACACATTTTGTCCTAAGCTTCAAGTTAAAACGAATTTTTTACACCTTTTGCTACACAAAATTAATTTTTTACACATTTTGTTCAAGTTTCAAATCAAAATGGTTTTCTAACTTTTTTTCTTTCAAAACGTTTCAACTCAAAATCAAATTCAAGGTTTTCTAAACTTTTTCCTTCAAAATGTTTATACTCAAAATCAATTCTGGTTTTATAACTTTTTCCTTCAAAAAGTTTGTTTCAAATCAATCTCGATTTTTAAATTTTTTCTTCGAAAGTTTGTTTCAAATCAACCTTGGTTTTCAAAAAAGTCTGTCTTTCAAAAGAGTTTGCTTCAAATCAATTTGGTTTTCTAACTTTTTCCTTCAAAAAATTTGTTTCAAATTAATCTCCATTTTCAATAAATTTTTCCTTCAAAAAGTTTAATTTCCAAAGTTTTTAAAAAAAATTTCAAAAAGTTCAATTTCAATTCAAACCTCTAATTTTTTGGGATTCCCCTTCAAAAGCCTCGTTTCAAATAAAGTTTCAAGGTTTTTAAAGCTTTTTCCCTCAAAAATTCCAAATTCAAATTCAAATTCAAATTTTCATCTCAAAACATTTTCAACTTTTTCAAACTTTTTTCCTTATCAAAAAAAAAAAAAAAAAGTTTCACTTCAAAACTCGAACTCCAGCTTTCAAAATTTGTTAACTCCATTCTCTTCGATCGCCTCGCAGTCAACATGGGACCTTGACTTTACCGTTATCTATCTTTGAGAAGTAAATACAAAAAAAAGAGGGGCATCTGTAAGCACCCCATTTTTGCCAGGTCTACAGTCTCTAGCCCGATCAGACTCACATTTAACCATCAAATCACATTTCAGCTCAGATTCTCTTTCTAGACTCTAGTCTAGTCAATTAGTCGCTTCCTGGACCCATTGGGCCCAATCGAAGTCAAATTACCAAAATGCCCTTAGGTACCTCGACACGCTCTTCGAGAAAGTCTACACACCTCTTTTTTGTTCGCTCGGCAGTCTCCAGTCTGTCCAGACTTGTATTCAAGTCAATATGGACATATTTTAAGTCAAACCATTTTTTCAAACATAATCTAGTCAATTGATCACTTCATGGGCCCATTAGGCCCAAATAGAGGCAAATGACCAAAGTGCCTTTGGGACATTGTTCGATCCAATTCCAGTGGGCATGTCTTTTCGAAGACAGTAAGTCCCCGTTTTGATCTCAAATCCAATTTTAAGTCCAATTCCAATTCAAATTAAATTTGGCACGCCTTTCGAGAAAATTGATCCCCCAAAGCGGTAAGTCCATCCTGTTCGACACATTTTTTGAGAAAAATCTTTAAAACGGTAAGTCCCTTCAAACCCGTCGACCGGGACGAGACCCCAAGTCCCCGAGATGGTAGAACGGTCCACCTTTGGAACCTGCTAGCCCGCCAATGAAAAAATGTCTGTTATTCAGCATGCCTTTCGAGAAAGTTGATTCCTCAAGCGATAAGTCTACCTAGCAGCTTCTCAAGATCAGGCAGTCTTTGGAATGATCACGGACCGTCAGAGTAACAGAAGTACTCGTAAATATTGTAACCGTCGAAGTGGCGAAAACACTTATAAACAGGTTGATATAGGGAATTGTCAATAAACCCCTATGTCACGAGACCACCGTTAGAATGACGGAAATACTCAAAACCCAGGTCAACACCAATGCCTGCTAGCCCTCTCCGGTGAAAATGACCAAACTACCCCTAGGGCTATTTTCGGCACGTTTCTTGAGAAAGTACCTAAGTCCTCAAAACGGTAAGTCCACCGTTCCAAGTTTTTCCTAAAGACAATTCGGCATGACTAGGTGCCTTCCAGTCAGTTTCGGGCCAATTTCATGACCCTTCAATCAAAAAGACCATTTGTCCCCTAGGCCTCCAAGCACCTCAGGAACGACACCAGCTCTGGGTATCAAACCGATAACCTCCCGGGGATGCTTTTGATAGTATCCTCGGCTGTTCGATGCGTTTCTGGATCATTCCGAGTCAATTCTGGCAAACTGACTTGGTGCAAAATGACTGTTTTGCCCCTAGTAGGCCGGTCGTCTACTCTAACCACACCGGCTCTGGGTATCAAACTAGTAACCTCATGGAACAATCTAGCTAATATTTCTAAGTCTCGAGCCTTCTTTTAGGATATTTTTCATGCCCAAATTTTTCGCACTCAAGGAATACACACACAAGCAAAAAAAATACTGTACTCTCTCGTTAGAACTCACCCTCCTAGAAGAATGAGTGTGACTAGGTTTGAACTGAAAATTGATTTGAATAAAGGGCTTTTAGAAAACATTCGGAGTCGCCACTTAACTTGATTAAGGTGAGTTAGGTCACCTAAAAACTAAGCACAATCCAAGGATGACACTTATAGTTTTTGAAAATGCTTCCTCAAGAGAGGGTTTTAAAGAAAACAGGTTGTTTAGCAACCTTTGGAAAACATTTAAGCCCTTTTTAGAAAAATAACTCCATTTTTGGTCTTTCGAAAACAGTGATCTAGGTTTAGAGGTTGGTTACGTGTAGGGAAGACGCACTAAGCCATCACCCCACCCCGCCCTTATAGTACCTACATATCTATTTATCCTAGATTAGCCTATGAGAGTCTTCAACTAACAAATGTCTAATCCTATTTACTTTAGAAAAGGAATGTTTTAAAAGACATGATGCATGATATGTACGTGCAAGAAAAAGAGAGTTGGAAAATAGATTTGGAAAGAAATTGATTTGATTTAAAAAGAAATTTGAAAAGATAGATTTGAAATTGGAAAGTTTTAGAATTTGGAAATAGAGATTTGGAAATAGAAATTTAGAATTGGAAGTTTGAAATAGATCATGGAATTAGAAACTTGAAGAAGATTGTAGATTTGGAGATTTGAAAGAAGTTGTGGAAATAAAAGCTTGAAAAAGGTTGTGGAATTGGAGATTTGAAAGAAGTTGTGGAAATAGAAGCTTGAAAAAGGTTGTGACCGCACCCATGAGGGTTGCCTATGTATCCTTTTGGAGGAATCAGGTCAGTTGTAGTTCGGACAAAAGTCCTATAAAAAATAGAAGGTTTAATTGGAAAAAGAAATTGAATTGGAATTTGGATTTGATTTGAATTTTGAATAGAAGATTGGAATTTGAAATTTGGAATGGAAGAGATTAGACTTTGATTTGGAAAGATAGAGATTTAGAAAACCTAGACTTAGGAAGATAGGATTGGGACTTGAGAGAAAGATTTGACTCGAACGCCGGACTTAGAAGATTAAGGAAAGATTAGATTTAGAAAGATTTGAATTTAGAAAAGTTTCAAAATAGGGAAGTTTCATTTTAGGAAAGGTTCAAATTAGAAAATTTCGAATTAGGAAAGGTTTCGTTTTAAGAAAGTTTTGAAATAGGGAAGTTTTGAGTTTAGGAAGTTTTAGATTCGGAAAGATTTGAAGTTTAGGAAAGTTTAGAATTTTAGAAGGATTCAAAGTTTGAGTTTTAGAAATTCTTGAAATTAGGAAAGGTTTGAGTTTAAGGAAGATTTAGGTTTGGAAAGTTGAGATTTAGAAAGGTATGGAATTAGGAAAGGTTGGAATTAGGAAAGGGTGGAATTAGGGAAGATTTGGAAACTTAAAGTTTGGAAACCTAAGGTTTAAGAAGGTATGAGATTAGGAAAGATTTGAATTAGGAAAGATTTGGGTTTGGAAGGATTGAGATTCTTATTTCCTAAAACAAAGGATTGGATTTTGTTTCTAAAAAAAAGATGTTTTGATTTTGTTTCCAAAAACGGAAGATAGGATCTTGTTTCCTAAAGGGAAGATTGGATTTGGAAAGGGAAAGTTTTAGAAACTCTAGATTTGGAAGACTATAGTTTTGATGTAGAAAATAGGTTTTGGAAACTTATGGTTTTGATGTAAAAAGGGAGATTTTGAAAACCTAAGTTTTAAGGCAAAATTGAAAATCATGTTTTTGAGAAAGGAAATTAGGGTTTCCTAATTGTTGGCCCTAAGGTTTAACTTGGACACCAAGAAAAGGGATTTTTGAAAAGAGAGTTTTTAGAAAGGGAGATTTTTGAAAAGAAATCCTAGAGAAGAGTTTTTAGAAAGTGAATTTGAAAAGAAAGAGTTTTTGGAAGGGGACTTTTGGAAGGAGATTGTTAGAAAGAGTTTTTAGGAAAGAAATTTAGGGAGAGAGTTTTCTAAGAAGGAAACCTAGGGAATGTTTTTAAGAAAGGAATTTTGAAGAGAGCTTTTTGAAAAGGAGTTTCAAAAGAAGTTTTGAAAAATAGATTTTTGGAGGGAGTTTTTAGAAAACAATTTTGGAAGGGAATTTGAAGAGAGTTTATGGAAAGCATGTTAGAAAAGAGATTTTTAGGAGGAGATTTTTGAGAAGAGATTTTTTAGAAAGTATATATAAGTATCTCACTTTCCTAAAACAATTTTAACCATAAGAAGGTTAGAACCACTTTAAGATAGTGGTTTTAAAAACAATGATTTTGAAAATATGGACCATATTGGTCACTTTAAATGTAACACTTTCCTAAAGCAACCCTAACCATGAAAAGGCTAGAATCACCCTAGGATTGTGATTTTGAAAACAAGTTTTGAAAAAGACGGTTTTGATGCAAGTTTTGAAAACAATATTAATGCAAGTTTTGAAAACGAATTTAGAAGAATGCAAGATCATGATATGCACAATGTAAGTTGGGGTCGTGAACATACAAGGTTAAAGGCTTCACCACATAATTAAGGGGGCCGAACCCATGTGGCCTCCGGTTAGACTAAAAGAAAGCCCCTAACACAGTGACCCTCCAATAGCCTAATCCTACACATGAACCGGGAAGTCCCTTGTTTCAAGCATGCAAGAAAGGGGGGGAAGAAGATGGGGGATTAAAATAAAAGAAAACCCAAGTGGGTTTAGAGGGAGAAGAGAGAGGGGGAAGATGCGTAAACTTCAAGAGAAAGCCTACCTTGTGTCTTGTTTATTTTGCTTTGCTTTGCGCGCTTCGCCTTTCTTACTTTGCTTCGGTCTTCACTTCAGTCTTCAAGAGTTTATCTTCGATCTTCAAAGCTTTGTAGTTGCAGCAATTCAAGTCTTCAAGGGAGGGTTTGAGGCTAGTGTACGAGTATATATGAGTGTGTATGAGTATATAAGAGGCTAGGGTTTCTGTATGGAGGATGGGGTTTGGAAAACCTAAAGAAGCTAGGGTTTAGGGAGGTTACGAGCTCTGTATATTGAAGAATAGGGTTTTTAGACTGAGTTTGCGGACCTCCTTCACACTAGAGGAAGCTCTGTGTTTATAGAGAGAGGAATGACCTGGCGCCTATTGCAGTGGCGCCAAGCCAAAAAGCCTTCTGGCGCCACTAGGAGTGGCGCCAGGTCAAATATTGGCTTGGCGTCACTACTAGTGGTGCCAACCACTTAGGAAAGTTTTAAGGTCGGCAAGCAACGTATCTTCAGAAGATTTGGGCACCTGTACTAGTGACTACCATGCAATTTTTAGCCTAGCATTACTAAGAGTGGCTCTGGAAGGTCCGGGAAGGATTTAAGGGACCAGGAATGGCTCGGAAAGCTAGAAAGGGACAGGAACCCTCAAAATAGGGTCCTGGGGGGTCATGGACTTGAAAAAGGATGACAAAATTTGTCAGAATGGTTGACCTGCCCGTTAGGGGCAAAACGGTCAACTAGATTAGAAAACTACCGGGATGAACTCAGAATGTCCCGGAAGAAGACTCGAGATTTGGAAACATTATTTAGAATTTTTTCAAAGGTTACCGGTTTGATACCTAGAGCCGGTGTGGACGAAAAAGGTGACCAGCCCACCAGGGGCAAAACGGTCATTTTACGCCGGGTTTACCGGAATTGACTATGAATGATCCAGAAATGTCACGTCCCAAAACCCGGCATATACGGATTTAGGGTACATGACAGGCCAGTAGCAAGGCTACCAAAGGCCACATTACATAAACTGGTTGATCACCTATGCATAATCATTTAGAATGATACATAATTGCGAAAAATAGAACTTTTGATAACTTGAAAATATAATCCGTGTCATACATGGTAAAGCTATGCCTAATCCAAAGCATAACATATATAAGGACCAAATCAAGGTCCACCAAAGTTATAGCATTATATCATTACAAAACAATGGGTCCAGCCCTCGAACATTATACAAAACATAGGCCCATGGGCCGTAACTCAAAATCCATATATGGCCTCACTCTAGGGCCTCTCGGATTAGCTTCCTGAAAATCATTTAAGAAAACGTAAGCTAATGCTTAGTAAATAACAATGATGCATGAGCATGAAAATACCATGGACTACCAATTATGACTAATGTATTAAACAATAGATAAAATATTTATGCATATAAAATATGAACTTAAAACGTGTAATCATAGGTTTGAAATCATAGATAGCATAAACATCATATCGAAGCATTCTATCATTCCAAAATATGGTATCATAAAAGAGAGATGCGATGTATCTTTGCTCGTGATAAGACTTAGCATAACTTGTCATAAACATTTGAACATATCATCGTTCTCGTTCTAAAACATAAGGGTGCTACAACCCAACATCATTGCTATGCTCCACATCAGTAACCTTAAAGGTCACAAATAGCGCTCTTTAGGCCGTGGGACGTCTCCCAAACATGGCGATAGTTTATTTCACATCTCCTATCGTAGGACCATTGTTGCTAGTTTAAGGTCTTGCCATGAAAGACCTCGAGTTCGCACCATACATTGGAAAAAGTCTTGTATCTCTTTCTTGTAAGCATTTTAGTCTGTGGGTTTCAATTCATAACATAATATAACTTGCATGCCTTGAAAAGTATGACATCTATAATTGAATATAACATTGATGTATTGAAAACATATGTAAAACATTGTATGATATAGTTTAAATTTAAGTTAACCTAGGGTCGGACAACTAGGGTCAAGTTAACCTAGGGTTGGATAACTAGGGTCAAGTTAACCTAGGCTCGGATAACAAAGGTCAAGTTAACCTGGGGTTGGATTGAAAAATGGTTTTAAAAGGTGGTTTTATGCATTTTTGAAAAGAGTTTTAGATAATAAATCATGTTATGCAAAGGACTTTGGTTGACAACCCTTTTGAAAATCATTTCCAAGAAAATTTGATTCTAGCCAAGAATATGGTTATATGGTTGGTTCTTGAAAACCATTCATGAAAAGGTTTTCTTAAGGCCATTATAACCTTTATCTTGAAAAAATTAAGAGCTTTAAAAATTAACATAATAATGGCAACTTTTGGAAAACCATTTTGAATGCAAAGATGGAGAGAATAAATCTTTAGAAACCATTTTTGAGAAGAGGATTTTGGAAACCATTTTTAAACGAAACCATTCCAACAAGTTAAGATTCCTATGGCCAATGTAAAGGGAGACCATTCGGGAGAGGGTTCCATGGGGCCATTCCAACCACTAATCTTAAGAGAATAGGAATCTTAGAAATTCAAGAGTTTGAAAATCACTTTTGTCTAAGAACAAAAAGAGAAAGAAACCATTCTAACAATTTAGGGCTCCTATGGCCAATATAAAATGGCGACCACTCAAGAGAGGGTTCCATGGGGCCATTTCAACCACTAAACTTGAGAGAATAGAAACCTTAGGAATTAGGGAGTTTGAAAACCCTTTTTATACAAGTTGGAATGCAAAGATGCAAATGTGTGAGTTAGGGGTTAACCGGGGATTTTCTAAGACATGATTTCTGAGGCCTCTTCCTAAACTTCAGGGGACCAACTCTTAGAACCATTTTGAAAGGAATATTGAGCTTGGAAATGGCATGGAAATAAGAACAATGTAAGTTTTGTAAAACATGGTTATGAACATAGAAATGAAACCAAGCACACAAGACATGAACAGGATAGCAATATGCAAGGGGGTTATGAATACATACAAGACTTTAGGCTACACCACATAATCAAGGGGCTCCAAGGCCATACCATCTTAATGTTGGCTAGTGAGAGATCCCCCTACACAGTGGCTCTCACTAGCTTTCCTATAGGCGTGAACTAGGAGCCATCTTGCTCCAAGCATGTAAGAAAGGGGGGTAGAAGATGGGGATTAAAATAGATAATAGCCTAAGTAGGCTAGGATGGAGAAGAGAGAAGTGGGGGAAGACAAAAAAAATGTAAAAGAAATACCACGTTTTGCCTTCAATACACTTGCAATCTTCTATGGATGCCTTGACTTGAACTTGGATGGCTTTAAGTAGGCTTGAGGGGCTACAAAGAGGAGTTCTATGGTGTATAGGGCTATGTAGGTGAAGTGTATAGGTTAGGGGGAGGTGAAATCTAGCCTAAGTGTTAGAAGAGTGGGTTGTATATAGAGATTCGAGGTTTTAGAGCAATTTCAGTAGAGCTTCGCATGAATTTTTTGTTCTTGAATATGCAACGGGGGAGGCCAGTATTTATAGGCAACCTGGGAGAGGCTTGCCGCATGTGCTACATGCGCCTAGCCAAAAATTTTCCAGTTCCATTGCCAAAATGCCACATGGCACCCATTGTACTGGTAAATCCTTATGGTTGATAGAACTTTGGTTGATTTGATTAAAATATGGGCACATATAGCATACGCTCTGTCACCGGGAGTGTTCATTTAAACTTTGCCTCTATAATTGAGCTAACCAGGAAGGTTTCAGAGGAATCGATTGCGTCCACGGTGTCCCCCTAAGGTTTCTTATGAACTTTCGTGTTTTCAAAAAGTTTGAACGGTGTTCAGAAGTCTGAGATATTGTCTTGGAAAATGTACATAAAATCGCATCTCTGCAGAGCATCTGTGATACGCTTCGTGGAGGTTCAAAAGTATCTGTTTTTGTGTCGCATGATTAAGACCTTCGGGAAGCGAACTCTCCGATCGGACCGTTCCAATGGAAAGTACTCTAGAAATACTGTTGGAAATTTCTTAATTTATGCATTTCTCAAGTCATTTGATGGTGCGTTATAACCAAGGAATTGGGAAAAAAGTCAATCTTGGATAAGCGTCTGCGAGACGCTCCAGGGGTTGCTGTAAGTGGCAGTTTTTGAGCCACGCGATGAGGGACTTCGGGGAGCGTTCTATCCGATCGAGCCTTGTCGATGGAAAGACCTATGGATGAGCTTTCGGGAATTCCTCGGTTTACACATTTCTCAAGTCATTTGACAGTGCGTTACAACTAGGGAATCGAGAGGAAAGGTAATTTTGGCAGAGCGTCTGCGACACGTTCTGGGGAACTTTTATCAAGCTGGGGGTGTTTATATTCGTAAGGTCCTCTTTAGGTTAAACAAGGGTGTATAACAAGACTTGTCATTCAATAACCTAGGACCGATGTTGTTTTGGGGCGCGTTCGGGTTGTCAGGGGCAAAATGGTCATTTTGGCTAGTATCGGTTGAAAATGGTCAGGAATGGACTAGAGTGTTATGTTAAGTGTGTCAGGTCGTTCAGGGATGATCCCGGAAGAATTTTTCCCTGTTTGGTGGGATTTGTGCTATGCTAGGGCACCCAGGGGTAAAATGGTCATTTTAACCGGAGTTAGCCGAAGTGGGACCAGAGTTGGACAAAATGGCGTGTTGAGTACGCCTAACCATTTAGCAATACTTTGAAAAGGCAAACTTACCATCTTGAGGGATTTTAAACTTTCTCAAGACGTGCTTGGAGGCTCAAGGGGCAGGTTTGGTTATTAGGCCTCTATTGGGCTCAGCGGGCCCGAGAAGTGGTTGACTGATTGGATAAGGGTTTGAAAGTTAATTTGGGCTTGAATGTGCTTATGGAGTTTTAAAAGGGAGTTCAATCAAGCTGGAGATTGTCGAACACGCAAAAATGGGGTGCTTACAACTGCCCCTCTTTTTCTTTATTTACTTGTCAAAGACAGAAAATGAAAAAGGATGAATCCCATATTGACCGCGAGGCAATCGGATGGACCGGAGTTGAAAAATTTTGGGGAGTAAGCTATCTTGAACCGACATTCTGTCAGGTGGAATGATACTCCTCCGGGAAATTTTAGGGCTAACATTTGGACATTGATTCTTCTTGAATTGACACTCTTTCTAGCGAAATGCTGCTGCTCCGAGAAGGTTCAAGGTTGATGTCTGGAAATAAATTCTTCTTGAACTAACGCTTCATCTGGCAGAATGCTGCTCCTTTAGGAAGGTTCAAGGTTGATATCTTGAAACTGATTCTTCTTAAAATAACGCTCCATCTGGTGGAATGCAGCTCCTTTGGGGAGGTTCAACGTTGATATATGGTTTTAAAGGGGAAAGCTCGGAAGCCTAATCTGTTTTACCAGAGGAAGCTCTAAAACCCAATCTGCTTTTTTGGAGAAAGCTCTAAAACCCATTCTGTTCTTTCGGAGGAAGTTTTGAAACCCAATCTGCTTTTTCAGAGGAAGCTCGAAAACCCAATCTGCTTTTTCGGGGGAAGCTCTAAAACCCAGTCTGCTTTTTTAGAGGAAGCTCGAAAACCCGATCTGCTTTTTCGGAGGAAGCTCGGAAACTCGATCTGCTTTTTCAGAGGAAGTTCTGAAACCCAATTTGCTTTTTCAAGGGAAGCTCTGAAACGCAATTTGCTTTTTTCGGAGGAAGCTCTGAAACCCAATCTGCTTTTTCATAGGAAGCTCGGAAAGCCGATCTACTTTTTCGGAGGAAGCTCTGAGACCCAATACGCTTTTTCGGGGGAAGCTCTAAAACTCAATCTACTTTTTTTGAGGAAGCTTGGAAACACGATATGCTTTTTCGGAGGAGGCTCGAAAATCAAATTCTCTTTTTTTGAAGGAAGTTTGGAAACCCAATCTGCTTTTTTGGAGGAAGCTCAGAAACCCAATTTGCTTTTTTTGGGGGAGGCTCTGAAACCCAGTCTTCTTTTTTAGAGAAAGCTCGAAAACCCAATCTGCTTTTTCGAAAGAAGCTCAGAAACTCGTTCTGCTTTTTCGGAGGAAGCTCTGAAACCCAATCTGCTTTTTTAGGGGAAGCTCTAAAACCCAGTTTGCTTTTTTCGAAGAAAGCTCTAAAACCCAATGTGCTTTTTCGGAGGAAGCTCTGAAACCCAATATACATTTTTTGGAGAAGCTCTGAAACCCAATCTGCTTTTTCGGAGGAAGCTCGGAAACCCGATCTGCTTTTTCAGAGGAAGCTCAAAAACCCAATCTTTGCTGATATAAGGGATTTGCTTGTAGTTCTTCTGTCTTTAATGTTAGAGAAGTGACATTTGCTGCTTCTTGGATTGAGATTTTTGGAGTGTAATGTTCCTTTGATGTGTTGATTGTTGACTTTTGCATCTGGCTGGCATAGCGGAATTCTGGGTAAGGTGCTTCCTTGGGTTCTTGAATTGGTTTTTTTTTTTTTTTTTTTGGGGGGGGGGGGGGGGGGGGGGGGGGGGGGGGGGTGAGGCCTACTTTTGAAAGGTTTAAGGTGTTTCGAAGGTCGAACATCTATAGGTCAGTTTTCCTTGAGTGGATCAACTGGTTTGCAATTGAATGGGAGGTGTAGGGTGGGTCGTTGCCCCAGTGTTTACGATTTGAAGAGGTCGAGTCTGGCTGACATTAATTGGGGTGGTCGAGGGTGATTCAGTGCCCTATTCTCTGTTTCTTGTTGTCTATGGATGACAATTCGGGTTTTCTGGGGTCCATTTCTTTTGCAGAGCGCTTGGATTCTGGCCGGCAGAACTTCTAGGATGTTGTGCTTCTGCTTCGGGACACCTTTTCTTTTGTAATCACCTGAGCACTTGTCAGTGTATTTTGTTAGACATGTCATTTGGTATATACTGTATAAGTCCACCATAGGTTAAAATGAATGCACATCATACTTTTGGATGAATGCACAGATTGATACATGAGGAAATGAGTGCATGTCATACTTTTTGATGAATGCGTAAAAATAGAATTAAACGTATGTCATGGTTTTTTATGGAAGCTCTTGCAGGGATGGAATTGAATGCATGTCATGCTTCTTGATGAACGCATAGAGATGGATTTTGAACGCATGTCGTACTTTTTTATGAATGCACATAAATGAAAATGAATGGATATCATACTTTTTGATGAATGTATAAAGATGGGTTTTGAATACATGTCATACTTTTTTATGAATGCACATACATGAATGGAATTGGAAGCATGTCATACTTTTTTATGAATGCACGAATAGAATTGAACTACATAGGAATTGCATGAATGCACAAGTACTGCATGAATACAAGTTATTTCTAAAGAATGCCCCAAGATTTCCCCAAGGCCTATACTCTCAGGATTCTGCTTCCTTTCTAGGATCCTGCCCCTTTGGTTTTGTCCCATTCTTGTCGGGGTGTGATAGCATGTGCACCATTCTCAGGGAATCTTAACCTTTTAGGTTGCTGCTATCTTATCCCTACTTTCTATGAGGTTACTGTTTGGCGATTTTCTGTCCTCACTTGGTTTTCTCCCTCAGATCCTCATATTCCACTATAGCTTGAGCGACAACTTGTCTACCCTTTACAGAGCGATAAACAGCTTGACTCTCAATTCGAGAAGACTTCTTTTAAGACCATAATGTAGGCCGGGTTTAGGGGTTGTAAGAAATAAAGGGATATTTAGGCTCAAAGATTTTCTTTTAGTGGGTTGTTTAAACCAAAACCATCTAAGCACATCTTGGAACATGACATTGCCCCTACATTCGTACTCATTCTTCTTTTTTTTTCTTAAACTGGTCTTCCTATTTTTGGCTTATTTGGACTTAGCAATTTTCTTTGATCTGAGAGGACTTTAATTTGGACCGTAATGTGGGCTAGGATAAGGGGTTTATGAACAAAGGGATATAAAGGCTCAAACATTATCACTTATGGGGTTCCGAAAGACCTATGATCAGCTTTGGCAATTTTAACTTCCCTTTTCTTCTCCCTTCTTTCCTTCTTACCTTTTTGGTTTTTTTATTTTGTTTTTTTTTTTAGGCGTGTCATCCGAGACTCTTCTTTCCACCAAAACTTGCTACCATGCTTGTTCTTAGAGATGTCGCCGCCGTCATATCCTCTTGGGAATCACCATCTTCATTGCTCATTAGTTCTTGTTTATGGTTTTTTCCTTAACCCAGTGTGGGTGATGATCATTAGGTCGGTATATAATTTTTTCAAAGGATATGGCCGGCTCAAGTGGGCTTTGCAAGGGGTTGTCTCTAACTATATGGTAGTAGAACCGAGGGCCTCCCTTTATTTCAGATTAAATTGTTTAGTCCATCAAGCCTTTTTACAAAATTTAGACAACATTTCTAATTAAATCCCTGCACTTTCTATCGAATCAACCATTATGCGCTTACCCCAATATGAGGGACGGTTCTTGGTTTGGGAATATCTAAATGGCAATCACTTACGACTCTAGTGGACTGAGCGAAGGGAAGTATTTATTTCTTTTGGACGGATTGAATGATGGCTTCTCTTCATTTTGGGAGCTCGACTATCCATTGCTTAGCTAGGATATCATTCATGTGTCACCTCTTTAATAAGCTTTGTATTTCTTTATTGAGTCTATCTTCCTCCTCTCTTTCACTCTCTATCTTTCTCTCAAAGGTTTTAATCTCCGTTGAATGGGTTGCCCATGCTATCCCATCCTTTAAGCCGAGTCATTATAGATTGGGGAAGAATCCCTAAAAGCAATCATTATCCACAAGAGTATGAGTCAAAAGGAATGAACTATAGCCCTTCATTTTCATTTCATTTTTTTTTTTTACATGGCATGGCCTTAATTGAAAGCATAAGCATAAGAGAGGAATAAGGGCAAGAAAAGTAGGAGATAGGAAGGAAAGTAGATGAATACAAAAAAAAAATCCCTTTTTTCTTTTTGAATTGATAAGCTCCTTAGAAAGGCTTTAGGATTATACGCTCCACTTGCCAGGTGCCTCATTGGGTTGCACAAGGCTGATCGAATTGCTGTTTGTGACTTTCAGGGTGCCAGTGGTGATGGTGTAGTGGTGGACCACTTTTTTCTTTCCATTCTTTGCTTCAAATGCGGTGCCCTGGCTACCCCCCAAGACTTGCAACTTCTTAATGTTATCCTTTCCTTTGTCGGGACTATTTGGATCAGCCTAATCTCTCGTGATAAAATTGATGGTGTGGTTCGGTAATGGGCAGGAAGCAACAGGAGTTGGGTTGGCTTCTTCTGTACCAATAACTTTTGAGTCAATTAAGTCCTGAATTTTATGCTCAGAGAGAAGCATTCCTCAGTGTCATGACCCTGGCCACCTGAATGATATTCACAAGTTACTGCTAAGTTGAAGTTGGGTGGTAAGGGATTGGGCAGAGGCCGAGAAGGTATAGGCTTCAGGTGTCCTGCTGCTAGGAGGCCATAATAAGCTGCGATTTGTGTGCAAGCAAGTTTAGTAAAAACACAATTTCTCCAACTAGCTCTCTTAGGTCGAAAGGGTGTCCTAGATGTTCCTGAAGGCCGAGGATCAGGTTCTGGCATAATAATAGCTGGGTCAATGGCTTGAAAATCAAGGAGGTTTTGGATTTTGCATTTCAAAGTGGGACAATTTTCTGTGTCATGGCCGGGTGAGTTGGAATGGTATTCACATGATAGATTAGGATTATATGATTCGGGGGTCCGGTTGAAGATAGGCATGGGAGGTACCAGGACGAGATGATTGACTTGGCAAAGCCGTCAATAGGCGGTGGTTAGAGAGCAAGCCAACGGGGTGTAATCTCGATCTTTTCCCTTGGTTCTTTTTTGGAGGACAATATGTTCTTTATGCGTTTGGAGCTGGAGAGCTTCTGCTTGCTCATCAAGTGTTATACCTGCATGGGATAGGAGCAAAGAGACCATTGTTTCTATTTTGGTCATCCTACTCTCAAGTCCTCTTATTTCTGCTAGTAGCTAAGCCTGGCCTTGCTTAAGGGCCGAGCTTGGTGGCATATTGAATGACTCCATGGGTGCTATATGTTCTGAAATGAGTAACTGCTTCTTTCTGGGATGGCGACCTATACAGGGGAGTTCTCTGTAAGCATGGGCTTTACCCCTTCTTTTCTTTTTGTGAAATGAGGGAGGAAGAAAGAGTGAAAAACAAAGAAAAGAGAAAAGTTAGTGCTTTAATTTGAAAGTTTTTATGCAATACATGTCTTAGGGGTGCCCCTGCTATTCGAGGGGGACTAAGCATGATGTGTTGGCTCACTTTTGAAGATAGGGGGTTGCCCCTTTATGTACTCTCGTACCTGTGCGAACATCTTCATTTATTCATTCATTCATTCATTCATTCACACATTCATGCATTCATTCGATGAAAGTAGGAAGGACAGTTTTATTATATTTAATTCTTTTTTTCTGTATATGGAATTAAAAGTACATTTGAAGGGGAAGGAAAACATTTTCTTTGGGACTTTTGCCTATTCTATTTTTAGATTTGAAATCCTAAACTACTCTTGAGTCTTCGGATTTGCCTTCCTTGATGGAGGTCAGTGAGAGATCTTGATTTCGGATTGCCCCTTGTCTTCTTGGCAACCCTATCTCCATGAGCGAAAAGGGATTGGGGCCCCTCTTTATGAGATGACTTTGATGCGTGCCATGAGTCCTTAGGGTCTCTTGGTACCCTTAAGAGTTTTGGTTGGCTAGATTCGACTGAGAAGGTCTTTGGGCCTTTCTCTCGGGGTTAATTAGATGCATGAAGATGTAATGACTTGAGTTACTTTGGAAACTCTTGTCTTGAAATGAATTCTGATGCATGAGTAGTTATGGTGCATATACATAAAAATGGCAAGAATTAAATAGCATGACATCACGAATTAATCAGAATATATATAAAGGAAAATAAAGCGGTCGCCCTTTCCTCCTTGGTTTTGAAATTGACGCACGTGTCCTAAATCCGGTAGAAGTTCGGCTCTGCATGGGGTGCTACATGAGCATAAGGTTAAGGGTTTACTAATGCTTCCTAAAAAGGCTCAGTTCCCGAACCTTCAAACCTCCGACACCCACCCTCAAAAAGATAAGCTCCATCTTTGGTTGGTGGTCCGAGTGGGGGAACTATCAAGAGACCGTAGGCTGAGAAACTGACACAGCATCTGCCCATAGTCAATATACTGTTTCCCCTTCTATCTAGAAGGTTAGTAACCAGGTAATATATGCAAGATGCAAATGCAAGTGAGTGCACCAAGTGTGTGTGAAATTTTTAAAAATGGAAGAAAAGACCCAACAACACACATCACATCCTGTTCATTCATTCATATACATGGCAATAAATAAGATATGAAATAAAATGTGAACAAAGGTCCACCTACAAAAGAAAAATGCAGAGAGTTAGTAACTTTTTGAAAAACTCAATGCAAGATAAAATGGATGGTTAATGCAAGAGTATAAACATAAGCAATGAATGCAAGTGATGACACTCATTTGAAAATTGTTTTGGAATATAAGATTTGTTTTGGAAACTTAGATAAATTTGAAAAGCGGATAAAACAGGACAAAGTAACCAGAGATTCTAGGTGAGTGAAGGGTGAAGAGACACGTCAACGGCCTAACCCTCTAAGTAGTCCCCAGTGGAGTCGCTAGCTGTCGCGCCCCGATTTTTGGGTCCAAGTCCTTTCGGCTCGAAGACAAAGCACGGAACTCTGTTATTAGAACTCATCCTCCTAGAAGGACGAGTACAACTAGGTTTGAATTGAAATTGGTTTGATTAAGGGCTTTTTAGAAAAATAAGAGTCGCCACCTAACTTGATTAAGGTGAGTTAGGGCACCTAAAACTAACTACTAATCCGACGATTAAACTTACGGTTTTTGGAAAAGATTTTGAAAACTCCCTCAAGAGAGGGTTTTTAAGAAAGTAGGTTGTTTGGCAACCTTTGGAAAGATTTAAGCCCTTCTTTGAAAATAACTCCATTTTGATCTTTCGAAAACAAAAATCTAGGGCTCAGGGGTTGGTTATGTGTAGGGAAGATATCCAAAGATCATCACCCTGCCCCGCCCTTTCGGTACCTACATGTCTAATCACCCTTTATTGACGCACTAGACTAACCGGTTAGCATTATCCACTTTTGGAATCTTTTAAAAAAAGCAGGGTTTAATCATCACTTTTGGAACGAATGATGCATGATGCAAGTTTTGGAAGAACTTTGAAATAATGGAGGTTTTGAAGGGTTTTGAGATAGAAGTTTTGGATTGATAGAAACTTTTGAAAACGAGATTGGAGTTGAAATAAAAGTTATGACTACACCATTTTAGATTGCCTACGTATCTCATTTGGCGAGAATCAGGGCATTCGTAGTTCGGGCAAGAGCCTGATGGAAAATAGGCACATTAGGGCCTTTGGAAAGTTTTGAAGATACTTTGAGGTCTTTGGAATGAAAGAACATGAGAGTTTTGACTTGAAACCAGATAGTGGGATGTTTTGAAATAGAACTTTGAAATTCTTGAGAGGGGATTTTGAACTGTTTCGAAATGTTTTTGGAACAACTCTAAGGAGTTTTGGAAAGGCATTGGAATAACTTAAGAGAGTTTTGAAAATATTTTGTAGTCGTGCTCTGAAAGCCTTGGAGGTATGATTTTGGGGTGTTTGAGTAAATAGATCTTTGAAAAGTTTTTTAAAGTGGTTTTTGAAAGCACCAACTGCTTTGGAACTCTAATATGGACAACCTTGGAGGTTGCTCTTGATCTATCACTTTTCTTTGGAGTCCCTAACCATGAAAGGGTGTAGGGACACCTTAGGGTTGTGAGTTCTTAAAAACATTCTTCGAAATACTTTGAAGGTAAAATGTAGGAGTATTTGAAAAGGTTATGAAGTTGGCTTTTGAAATCTCAAGAGTGTAAGAGGTTTTGGAAAAATAAGTCATGAGAATAGTTTTAGATAGAAAGATCATTTAAATAGGGTTCATAAGTTTGGAACCTTGAAGCATGCTAACCTAGGATGGGTTAACCTATGGTTAGGGGTAACCTAAGGTTAACTAGCTTGAGTTAGGTTAACCTAGGGTTAAGGTGACCTAAGATTCATCAACTAAGGTTTGGTTAACCTAGGGTTAAGGTGACCTA
Organism: Euryodendron excelsum; assembly: GCA_033060915.1. Taxonomy (NCBI): domain Eukaryota; kingdom Viridiplantae; phylum Streptophyta; class Magnoliopsida; order Ericales; family Pentaphylacaceae; genus Euryodendron; species Euryodendron excelsum. The sequence continues at coordinate 49,835,924 of CM065381.1, forward strand.
GGGTTAACTAACTCGGGTTAGGTTAACCTAGAGTTGGACAACTAGGGTCAAGTTAACCTAGGGTTGGATAATTAGGGTCAAGTTAACCTAGGGTTGGATAACTAGGGTCAAGTTAATCTAGGGTGGGATAACAAGGGTCAAGTTAACCTGGGGTTGGATTGGAAGATGGTTTTGAAAGGTGGTTTTATGCATTTTTTAAAAGAGTTTTAGAAAACAAATCATGTTATGCAAAGGACTTTGGTTGACAACCCTTTTAAAGATCATTTCCATAAAAATTTGACTCTAGCCAAAAATATGGTTTATATGGTTGGTGCTTGAAAACCATTCCAAAAAAGGTCTTCTTAGGGCCATTATAACCTTTGTCTTAAAAAGATTAGGAGTTTTAAAAATCAACATAATAATGGCAACTTTTGGAAAACCATTTTGAATACAAAGATGGAGAGAATAAATCTTTGGAAACCATTTTTGAGAAGAGGATTTTGGAAACCATTTTTAAAGGAAACCATTCCAACAAATTAGGGTTTCTATGGTCAATGTAAAGGGAGACCACTCGAGAGAGGGTTCTATGGGGCCATTCCAACCACTAATCTTGAGAGAATAGGAATCTTAGAAATCCAAGAGTTTGAAAATCATTTTTGTGTAAGAACAAAAAGATAAATGAACCATTCTAACAATTTAGGGCTCCTATGGCTAATATTAAAGAGCGACTACTCAAGAGAGGGTTCCATGGGGCCATTTCAACCACTAAACTTGAGAGAATAGAAACCTTAGGAATTTGGGAGTTTGAAAACCCGTTTTATGCAAGTTGGAATACAAAGATGTAAAGGTGTGAGTTAGGGGTTAATGGGGGATTTTCTAAGGCATGACATCTAAGGTTTCATCCTAAACTTCAAGGGACCAACTCTTAGAACCATTTTAAAAGGAATATTGAGCTTGGAAATGGAATGGAAATAAGAACAATGTAAGTTTTGCAAAACATGGTTATGAACATGGAAATGAAACCAAACACACAAGACATGAACAGGATAGCAATATGCAAAGGGGTCATGAATACATACAAGGCTTTAGGCTACACCACATAATCAACGGGCTCCAAGGTCATACCATCTTAAAGTAGGATAGTGAGAGATCCCATTACACAGTGGCTCTCACTAGCTTTCCTCTAGGCATGAACTAGGAGCCCTCTTACTCCAAGCATGCAAGAAAAGGGGGTAGAAGATGAGGATTAAAATAGAGAATAGCTTAAGTAGGCTTGAAGGGCTGGAAAGAGGAGTTCTATGGTGTATATGGCTATATAGGTGAAGTGTATGGGTTAGGGGGAGGTGGAATCTAGCCTAAGTGTTAGAAGAGTGGGTTGTATATAGAGATTCGAGGTTCTAGAGTAGTTTCAGCAGAGTTTGGCATCAATTTTTGGTTCTGGAATATGCAAAGGGGGAGGCCAGTATTTATAGGCAACCTAAGAGAGGCCTGGCGCATGTATTACATGCACCTGGCCAAAATTTGCCCTAGCGCATGTACCACATGCGCAGTGCTATTCCATTGCCAGAATGCCACGTGGCACCCATTGTACTGGCTAAATCCTGACGGTTAATCAAACTTTGGTCGATTTGATCAAAATCTGGGCGCATGTAGCATACGCTCTGTCATCGGGAGTGTTCGTTTAAACTTTGCCTCTATAATTGAGCTAACCGGGAAGGTTTCGGAGGAATCGGTTACATCCATGATGTCCCCCTAAGGTTTCTCGTTAACTTTTGTATTTTCAAAAAGTTTAAACACTGTTCAGAAGTGTGAGATATCGTCTCAGAAAATGTGCATAAAATTGCATCTCTGCGAAGCGTCTGTGATATGCTCCGTGGAGGTTCGAAAGTGGCTATTTTTATGTCACATGACTGAGGCCTTCGGGAAGCGATCTCTCCGATCGGACCATACCGATGGAAAGTACTCAGGAAATACTTTCGGAAATTTCCTAATTTAAGCATTTCTTAAGTCATTTGATGGTGCATTGTAACCAGGGAATTGGGAAAAAAGTCAATATTGGCGGTGCGTCTGCGAGACGCTCCAGGGGTTGCTGTAAGTGGTAATTTTCGAGCCACGCAATGAGGGACTTCAGGGAGTGATCTATCCGATCGAGCCGTATCGATGGAAAGACCTATGGACGAGCTTTCGGGAATTCCCCGATTTATGCATTTCTCAAGTCATTTGATAGTGCGTTATAACCAGGAAATCAAGAGGAAAGGCAATTTTGGCAAAGCGTCTGCGACATGCTCCGGGGAAATTTTTTTGAGCTGGGAGTGTTTAGTGTCATAAGGTCCTCTTTAGGTTAAACAGGGGTGTATAACAAGACCCTCCGTTCAATAACCTAAGACCGGTGTTGTTTTGGGGCGCGTTCAGGTTGTCAGGGGCAAAATGGTCCTTTTGACTGGTTTCGGTTGAAAATGGTCAGGAATAGACTGGAGTGTTATGTTAAGCATCTATGCCGTTCAGGGATGATCCCGGAAGAGTTTTCCACTATTTGGTGGGGTTTGTGCTGTGCTAGGGCACCTAGGGTTAAAGTGGTCATTTTGACCGAAGTTAGCTGAAGTGAGACCAAAGTTGGAAAAAATGGCGTGTTGAGTATGCCTAACTGTTTAGCAACACTTTGAAATGCGGACTTACCATATTGAGGGATTTTGAACTTTCTCAAGACGTGCCTGGAGGCCCAAGGGGCAGTTTGGTTATTAGGCCTCTATTGGGCCCAGCGGGTCCGGAAAGCAGTTGACTGATTGGATAGGGATTTAAAAGTTGATTGAGGCTTGAATGTGTTTACAGTGTTTTGAAAAGGAGTTCGGTCAAGCTGGAGATTGCTAAGCAGGAAAAAATGGAGTGCTTACAATGCAAGAACAGGGGCAAAATGGTCATTTTGGCTGGTTTCATTTGAAAATTGTCAGGAATGGACTGGAGTGTTATGTTAAGTGTGCCAGGTCATTCAGGGATGATCCTGAAAGAGTTTTTCACTGTTTGGTGGGATTTGTGCTGTGCTAGGGCACCTAGGGGTTAAATGGTCATTTTGACCAGAGTTAGCCGAAGTGAGACTAGAGTTAGACAGAATGGCGTGTTGAGTACACCTAACTGTTTAGCAACACTTTGAAATGGCGGACTTACCATCTTGAGGGATTTCGAACTTTCTCAAGACGTGCCTGGAGGCCCAAGGGGTAGGTTTGGTTATTCGGCCTCTATTGGGCCCAGCGGGCCCGAGAAGCAGTTGACTAATTGGATAGGGGTTTGAAATTTGATTTGGGCTTGAATGTGCTTACGGAGTTTTAAAAGGGAGTTCAGTTAGTCCGGAGATTGCTGAACGGGCAAAAAATGGGGTGCTTACAGCTGCCCCTCTTTTTCTGTCTTTGCTTGTTAAAGACAGAAAATGAAAAAGGATGGATTCCATGTTGACCACGAGGCAATCGGAGGGACCAAAGTTGAAAAATTTTGGAGAGTAAGTTATCTCGAACCAACATTCTGTCAAGTGGAATGATACTCCTCCGGGAAGTTTTAGGTCTAACGTCTGGACATTGATTCTTCTTGAACTGACACTCTTTCTAGCGGAATGCTGCTCCTCTGGGAAGGTTCAAGGTTATTGTCTAGAGATTGATTCTTCTTGAACTGACGCTCCGTCTGGCAGAATGCTGCTCCTTTGGGGAAGTTCAAGGTTAATATCTTGAAACTGATTCTTTATGAACTAACGCTCCGTCTAGCGAAATGCTGCTCCTCTGGGGAGGTTCAACGTTGATGTATGCTTTTAAAGGGGAAAGCTTAGAAGCCTAATCTGTTTTTTCAGAGGAAGCTCTAAAACTCAATCTGCTTTTTTGGAGAAAGCTCTAAAACCCAATCTGTTCTTTCGAAGGAAGCTTTGAAACCCAATCTTCTTTTTTGGAGAAAGCTCGAAAACTTAATTTGTTTTTTTGGGAAAAGCTCTAAAACCCAATCTACTTTTTCAAAGGAAGCCTTGAAACCCAATATGCTTTTTCGGACGAAGCTCAAAAACTAATCAGGTTTTTTTGGAGGAAGCTCGAAAACCTTATTTGTTTTTTTTTTAAAGAAGCCCAAAAACCATATCTGCTTTTTCGGAGGAAGCTCTGGAACCCAATCTGCTTTTTCAAAGGAAGTTTTAAAACCCCATTTGCTTTTTCGGAGGGAACTTAAAAACCCAATCTACTTTTTCAGGGGAAGCTCTAAAACCCATTTTGCTTTTTCAGAGGAAGCTCGAAAACCCAGTCCGCTTATTCAGAAGAAGCTTTGAAACCCAATCTGCTTTTTCGAAGGAAGCTCAGAAACCCAATTTGCTTTTTCGAGGGAGGCTTTGAAACCGAGTCTGCTTTTTCGAAGGAAGCTCAAAAACCCGATCTGCTTTTTTAGAGGAAGCTTAGAAACCCGATCTGTTTTTTCGGAGGAAGCTCTGAAACCCAATCTACTTTTTCAGAGAAAGCCCTGAAACCCAATGTGCTTTTTCAAAGGAAGCTTTGAAACCCAATATACTTTTTCGAGGGAAGCTCTGAAATCTAATTTACTTTTTCAAAGGAAGCTCGGAAACCCGATTTGCTTTTTCGGAGGAAGCTCAGAAACCCAATCTTTGCTAATATAAGGGATTTGCTTGTAGTTCTTCTGTCTTGAACGTTGGAGAAGTGACATATGCTGCTTCTTGGATTGAGATTTTTGGAGTGTAATATTCCTTTGATGTGTTGATTGTTGACTTTTATGTGTAGCTAGCATGGCAAAATTCTAGGTAAGGTGCTTCCTTGGGTTCTTGAATTTGGTTTTGGAGGGGGTGAGGCCTCCTTTTGAAAGGCTTGAGGTGTTTAGAAAGTCGAACATCTATAGGTCAATTTTCCTTGAGTGGATCAACTGGTTTGCAATTGAATGGGAGATGTAGGGTGGGCCGTTACCCCAGTGTTTACGATTTGAAAAGGTCGAGTATGGCTGACATTAATTAGGGTGGTCAAGGGTGATTCAGTGCCCCATTCTCTGTTTCTTGTTGTCTATGGATGACAATTCGAGTTTTCTAGGGTCCATTTCTTTTGCAGAGCGCTTGGATTCTGGCCGACAAACCTTTTAGGATGTTGTGCTTGTACTTCAAGACACCTTTTCTTTTGTAATCATCTGAACACTTGTCAATGTATTTTGTTAGACGTGTCATTTGGTATATATTGTATAAGTCCACCACAGGTTAAAATGAATGCACATCATACTTTTGGATGAGTGCACAGATTGATACATGAAGAAATGAGTGCATGCCATACTTTTTGATGAATGCATAAGGATAGAATTAAACGTATGTCATGTTTTTTGATGGATGCTCATGCAGAGATGGAATTGAATGCATGTCATGCTTTTTTATGAACGCATAGAGATGGATTTTGAACGCATGTCATACTTTTTTATGAATGCACATAAATGAAAATGAATGGATATCATACTTTTTGATGAATGTATAGAGATGGGTTTTGAATGCATGTCATACTTTTTGACGAATGCACGTAGATGAATGGAATTGGAAGCATGTCATACTTTTTTATGAATGCACGAATAGAATTAAAATACACAGGAATTGCATGGATGTATAGGTTATATATGTCATGAATGCACAAGTACTGCGTGAATATAGGTTATTTATAAAGAATGCCCCAAGGCCTATACTCTCGAGATTCTACTTCCCTTCTAGGATCCTACCCCTTTGGTTTTGTCCCATTCTTGTCAGGGTGTGATAACATGTGCACCATTCTCAGGGAATCTTAACCTTTTAGGTTGCTGCTATCTTATCCCTACTTTCTATGAGGTTACTGTTTGGGAATTTTCTGTCTTGACTTGGTTTTCTCCCTGAGATCCTCATATTCCACTATAACTTGAGCGAGAACTTACCTGCCCTTCGCAAAGCGATAAACAGCTTGGCTCTCAATCCGAGAAGACTTCTTTTAGGACTGTAATGTAGGCCGGGTTTAGGGGTTGTAAAAAATGAAAGAAAATTTAGGCTCAAAGATTTTCTTTTAATGGGTTGTTTAAACCAAAACCATCTGAGCACACCTTGGAACATGACATTGCCCCTACATGGTTTATATGGTTGGTGCTTGAAAACAATTCATAAAAAGGTTTTCTTAGAGCCATTATAACCTATATCTTGAAAAGATTAGGAGCTTTAAAAATCAACATAATAATGGCAAATTTTTGGAAAACCATTTTGAATGCAAAGATGGAGAGAATGAATCTTTGGAAACTATTTTTGAGAAGAGGATTTTGGAAACCATTTTTAAAGGGAACCATTCCAATAAGTTAAGGTTCCTATGGCCAATGTAAAGGGAGAGACCTCAAGAGAGGGTTCCATGGGGCCATTCCAATCACTAATCTTAAGTGAATAGGAATCTTAGAAATCCAAGAGTTTAAAAATCACTTTTGTCTAAGAACAAAAAGAGAAAGGAACCATTCTAACAATTTACGGCTCCTATGGCCAATATAAAAGGGCGACCACTCAAGAGAGAGTTCCATGGGGTCATTTTAACCACTAAACTTAAGAGAATAGAAACCTTGGGAATTAGGGAGTTTGAAAACCCTTTTTATGCAAGTTGGAATGCAAAGATGCAAAGGTGTGAGTTAGGGGTTAACGGGGGATTTTCTAAGGCATGATTTCTAAGGTCTCATCCTAAACTTCAAGGGATCAACTCTTAGAACCATTTTGAAAGGAATATCGAGCTTGGAAGTGGCATGGAAATAAGAACAATGTAAGTTTTGTAAAACATGGTTATGAACATGGAAATGAAACCAAGCACACAAGACATGAACGAGATAGCAATATGCAAGAGGATTATGAATAGATACAAGGCTTTAGGCTACACCACATAATCAAGGGGCTCCAAGGCCATACCATCTTAAAGTAGACTAGTGAGAGATCCCCCTACACAGTGGCTCTCACTAGCTTTCCTCTAGGCATGAACTAGAAGCCGTCTTGCTCCAACCACGCAAGAAAGGGGGGTAGAAGATGTGGATTAAAATAGAGAATAGCCTAAGTAGGCTAGGAGCGAGAAGAGAGGAGTGGGGGAAGACAAAAAAATGTAAAAGAAATACCAGTTTTTACCTTCAATACACTTGCAATCTTCTATGGATGCCTTGACTTAAACTTGGATGGCTTCAAGTAGGCTTGAGGGCTGGAAAGAGGAGTTCTATGGTGTACAGGGCTATGTAGGTGAAGTGTATGGGTTAGGGGGAGGTGGAATCTAGCTTAAGTATTAGAAGAGTGGGTTGTATATAAAGATTCGAGGTTCTGGAGCAGTTTCAGCAGAGCTTCGCATCAATTTTTTGTTCTGGAATATACAACAGGGGAGGCCAGTATTTATAGGCAACTTGGGAGAGGCCTGGCACATGTTCTACATGCGCATGGCCAAATTTTGCCCTGGCGCATATAGCACATGTGCAGTACTGTTCCATTACCAGAATGCCACGTGGCACCCACTGTACTGGCTAAATCCTAACAGTTAATCAAACTTTGGTCGATTTGATCAAAATCTTGGCGCATGTAGCATACGTTCCGTCACCGGGAGTGTTCATTTAAACTTTGCCTCGATAATTAAGCCCAGGAAGGTTTCGGAGGAATCGATTGTGTCCCCTTAAGGTTTCTCGTGAACTTCCGTGTTTTCAAAAAGTTTGAACGATGTTCGGAAGTGTGAGATAATGTCTCGGGAAATGTGCATAAAATCGCATCTCTGCGAAGCGTCTGTGATATGCTCCGTGGAGGTTCAAAAGTAGCTGTTTAGTGTCGCTTGATCGAGGCCTTCGGGAAGCGATCTCTCCGATCAGACCGTACCGTACCGATGGGAATTCTATAATTTACGCATTTCTCAAGTCATTTGACGATATGTTATAACCAGGGAATTGGGAAAAAAGTTAATCTTGGCAGAGCGTCTATAAGACGCTCCAGGGGTTGCTGTAAGTGGCAGTTTTCGAGCCACGCGATGAGTGACTTCGGGGAGCGATCTATCCGATCAAGCCGTATTGATGGAAAGACCTATGGACGTGCTTTCGGGAATTTTCTATTTTACGCATTTCTCAAATCATTTGATGGTGCATTATAACTAGGGAATCAAAAGGAAAGACAATTTTAGCGGAGCGTCTGCGACACGCTTCGGGGAACTTTTATCGAGCTGGGGGTGTTTAGTGTCGTAAGATCCTGTTTAGGTTAAACAGGGGTGTATAACAAGACCCGCCGTTCAATAACCTAGGACCGGTGTTGTTTTGGAGCGCGCTCGGGTTGTCAGGGGCAAAATGGTCATTTTGACTATTTCAGTTGAAAATGGTCAGGAATAGACTGGAGTGTTATGTTAAGCGTCTATGTCGTTCAGGGATGATCCCAGAAGAGTTTTTCACTTTTTGGTGGGATTTGTGCTGTGCTAGGGCACCTAGGATTAAAGTGGTCATTTTGACCGGAGTTAGCTGAAGTGAGACCAAAGTTGGAAAAAATGGCGCGTTAAGTATGCCTAACTGTTTAGCAACACTTTGAAAGGCAGACTTACCATATTGAGTGATTTTGAACTTTCTCAAGACGTGCCTGGAGGCCCAAGGGGCAAATTTGGTTATTAGGCCTCTATTGGGCCCAGCGGGTCCGGGAAGCAGTTGACTGATTGGATAGGGGTTTGAAAGTTGATTTGGGCTTGAATGTCTTTACAGAGTTTTGAAGAGTTTGGTCAGGCTGGAGATTGCCGAGCAGGCAAAAATGGAGTGCTTACAATGCAAGAACAGGTTGTGAAAAATAAAGTAACGGGAGAAAAAATTCGTTTGAGGTCACCAGATCTTCGACTCTGATACCATAATACAAATGGTAAAGAATCAGAGAGAAATGAGAAAATGTTATTAATACAAAATATTTGTACAAGATTATTCATTTGCAATCAATTACGCAAAAATATATAAAGAGGAAGAGAGACATAGATTGGTCATTGATCATGGCACCGCCTTTGACAATGGCCAATCTGTATTTGACGAGAGCATTGAGAAATGAAGCTTTGACAATTTCTGCTTGAGAAGGTGGACAATGGCAAATTTGTATTCATATTAGCATGTATAAAGCTGCTATTGGTTAAGACAAAAACATATAAGAGAGTTGATATGATCGGTTTTGATTTTTTAATCTTTCCATTTTATTAGTAGAATTTTACACATTCGGCTTGAGATTCTTCGGATTTTTGTGCTTTGCTCTTTGGATCTTGGCATTGGGTTAGTACAAATATTTGAAGATGAGGCATTTTGGATTATGGATTTGAATTATGGATTTTTACATAGTGAGTTCTTGCTGTGGGTTAGCATAACAAGAAAAAAAAAAACGAAAGAAAAAAACAGGATTCCATAATTACATTTCTCGTATCCTTGAAAGTATGTAGTAACTTGGGAGCTGAATTTGGTAGTTTTTATTGTTAAAATCCAAACACATACTACATAAATACCGTAATTTAAGAACTAGAGAACTAATCCAGGGCCAATTGCTTCATTTGCAAATTCTAATCCGCTAAGTATCCATATAGAAATTTATTATTTTTTTTTTTTTTTTTTGCGTAATTCTAACTCTGCAAATTTCTGATAACATCCAATGGAACTGATACGTAATGTCAAAGAGCTCATCACTTGTGTCACATGATAATTTTTTATATTTGGAAAATGAATGTCATAGGATGCACTACTGTATTTACAGTTAGCCTAAGGCCAAACTTGGGAGGTCGAAGATTTATCTACTTGAATAAAGTTATTGATGCTCATGCCATGTATGTACTTCATTACCTTACATTGTGCTCTCTCTCTCTCTCTCTCTCTCTCACACACACACACACACCGAGGTCTTGTCCCATATTTATTTAACCCTATCAAAGCTTTTTTTTATTAACCCTGTTAACGCCCTAGGTTAATTTATCATTGCTTATTCATTTTTAATGATATTGTTTTTGGCTTTTTGATTCTTGATGGATGGTTCTATCTGTTTTGTGTGCATGTGTATGTTCATTTGCATAAAGCTATTATTGCTTAAGAAAAAGTATATAGTGAGAGTTGATAGGATCTGTTTTTGCTTTTTAGCTTTTTTGTTTAATTAGAAGATTTTACAATCCAGATAGGAGATTCTAAATATCTTTTGCATGGGGATATTTATGTTTGAAGCTTTGCACTTGCCTATGAGATTACTTGAAGATGAGGCATTGTGGAGTAAAATTTGATTTATGACATTGTAGAAAACATCCCTCCATTTTACACTTCTCTATCCTTAAAGGCACATGGTGATCATGTTGCTGAAAGTGGAAGGTTTTAGCATTATAAACTCGAACACGTAATGCATAAATATCATGATTTAAGTACTTTATAGCTTCTCACAGGCCAATATGCTCTATTTTGGAATTATAATCCCTAATACATACATATAAAAATGTACACAATTTTTTGTATGAATTTTACTATACAATGTATAGATAGTATCTAATGTAAGCAATGTATAATTTCAAACACTTTGTCATGTGCTCACACGACAATTTTGATATCTGGATAAGGAACTTCATAGGATCTTAAGGCGCTATTGTATCAACTTTTGACCTAAGGCAAACGTGGAGGCCAAAAATAAGTCCTTGTATATTTTCCTTTTCCTTGCACTGTGTTCTCTCTCTCTCTCTCTCTCTCTCTCTCTCTCTCTCTCTCTCTCTCTCTCTCTCTCTCTGTGTGGTCTTGTCACACGTTTGTTTAACCATATCAAAAATCATTATTAATCTTTTTATCACCCTAGGTTAATTTATTATTGCTTATTTCATTTTTAATGGCTTTTCATTGTCTCCTAGTTTTCCATCGTTGGTTGGATGTCTCAATGTGTGTGTGTGTGTTCATTCATATAAAGCTACTACTGGCTAAGATAAAAATACATGGGAGAGTTGATATGATCTCCTTTTCTTTTCTGAATCTCTGTAATTGGCTGATTAGTTGATCTTACATATTCTAAATTGAGAATCTATAGATTTTTTGCATTTGGTTAGTAAGATTATTAGAAAATCAGGCATTTTGGGTTGGGATTGGAATTGAAACTTTTTACCGAGGGAGTTTTTGTTATGGCTTAGTATAATAGGAAAATGACCTTCCATAATGATGTCTCTCTTATCCTAAAACGTATGTAGTAACTCCAAAGTTGAAATTGGTAATTTTTACCATTATAAACCCATACACATATTGCATAAATATCAAATTTAAGTTATCTCAATTCTTAGGCCAATTGTTAAAAAGAGGGAAAAAGAAGATAAAAAAGTTCTCCCAGGCTAATATGCCCCGTTTTTTCAATTTATTATCCACAAGATAACCTAGATTGACTGAACATCTTATGTAAATCTTCTATACAAATTTCTAATAACGTTAAATATAAGCAATCTACGTTACATGGATTCGGGTATGGCTGTTGGGGGCCTATATGTGTCTAAGTGACAGATTCATCTAATTCATATGTCCAAGAACATGAGGATACGGCAAACTATTCATGTTTCTTAATATTCTTTTTTTATTTTCTAAGGTAAAATGATATTTACAATGTGACAAAGAGCACTTCATGCATAACATGGTTAATCGTTCAACTACGCATGTCGAACACCTATCCTATACCCTTACCTGAGTGTTGAGTTTACAAACATAGGTATTTCAAACATTTAAAGAAGTCCATGTAACATAGTAAACAATTCATCATTTCAAACAACGTTTCACTTGATTCCATGTGATATTTTGGATACCTTGATGGAGTGAGCTTCACTTTTGCACTTTTCACATTAAAAATAATTTCATTCTAGTCACAAAAAAAAAAAAAAGTTCTTATATATCTTGCAGATTAAGTCTTTATTTATCCCAAATTACCAAACTTCTTTATGAAAATTTGCCAAATTATTATTTTGTATTGATGTTGTTCCTCATTTTCGAGTTTGCTCCTTCAAGATCTAAACATCTAATATTAAGGTCATTTCTGTAGTCATCCTAAAACGTTGTTTTTTATCTGAAATTGGGCATATGGATCCTTTTTGTCCTTAACATTTTTCTCTTCAATGTTTTATTTTTGTCTTCGTATCCTAATATCGATCATATACTTCGCTTTTTATAAACACACGATGATTTGCAGTCTAGAAACAAAAAATTCAGTCAAGCTGCAAGTTTTCTTGATGAAAAAGTTTTGTGAAATAATATTATTATCTTTATGGATAGATATATGTTAATGGGCGTACTACTTAATAAACTGATATTTCAGTGCAGTTGGTCTTTGGCTATCAATTCAAGAAACACAAGGGAACTATTGCTCCACTCATTTCTCTCAACACTATAAAAGTAGAACAAAAGATGCACTGAATAAGAAAATGCATCAAACAGAAAAACTACAGGAGATCAACAAATAGAAATGGTTCATATCAATGCAAAGATTCATCAAAATTTATTGCCTTCTCGAGAGAACGTGAAGTTAATATTAAAAGCATCAAGCTAGAACTAAGAAGCACAGACATTCCTACAAAGTTGTCGAAAAGCGTGTCAAACATGACATTTGTTGGACACTCCCTAGCACGTATCGGACTTGCGTCCAACGGTGTCTTGTTATTTTTTAATTTTTTTAAAATTTCAATCTTAGGATACTTGGAGTGACACCCGTGTCCGTTACTTGGACACCTGTGTCCATCATTTAGACATGTATAAAATGCATTAGAAATTTGAAGAAAATAACTTGTAATCCAATTATAAAATAACAGCAATATGATCATATACCTAATTTGACTTTTAAGCTATTTTTAATCTTAATTAATGTCATCTTGTATTTTTTTTCATTATCTTTGAGCAAAATATTCCTATATTTAACAAAAAAAAATTATATTTTTGTCTTGTTTCTCTCTGCATCGTGTTTCACATTCTTTAAAAATCGCCATATTAGTGTATCCATGTTGTGTCTATATCTGAGCAAGATGTTGGTGCCATGAAGGAAGATCATGGTTCGAGAATAAATTTCTCTGGAAAAGTTGATTCTATAGAAAGCACACTTCAATCTTTGAAGGATTCCATGGATGCTTGTCTTCAATAACACAAAGGGAATGGAAGTGGGCAATGAAAGTATAAAGCCTCTCAACATTTGTAGTTCAAGATTGAAAGTTGAAACAATTGGACGCTAATTCTCCCCTATTACTCATTGAAAGGAACAACAACAAATTCAGCAAGTACAAAAAATCAGCAAATTCCTTCTCTCCAACCACAACAATTGTTTGAAAGAGATCATGGAGACGGAAGAAATTGGGTGGTTCACACAGGAGAAAAGTTAGAAGTCAATGATTTTTATGCGGGCAGCCATGCGATGTTTTTCCTCTACCAAATGCATAGCCTGGAAAGCTTTTGATGTTATGAGATGAATGAAATTCAGAAAGTTTATTTTGCTGAACCAAGGTTGAGGGGACAACACCTGCATGGTAGATCAAGGAGCAAGAAAACTTTTGAAAGACTGAATGGGTGAGATTAGAACTTTGGAAGAGGTTGCCCCACTTTCTTCCAGCCAATTACAAGCAACAAGTCCATCTTCAATTCATGCAGCTTAGGCAAGAGAACACGTCTGTTGAGAGTGTATGCATAAGTTCTATCACTTGTCCACTGTTTTTGATGTTGATAGGAATGAAGATGTTATGATTGTTGTGTACAAGAATGGTTGAAGGGCACAAATTTCCTATAGACTTTTCTGCAAGTATTTTGTTTTTAGTTAGAGATACCATTCAAGTAACTTATTAAGTGGAGGAGAGCTTGTCTACAGAGTTGATTTCAAAGGCTCCAACACAAAACGGTCATCAAGGAGATAAATTAACTACTAATTTTAGTAGGGAGGGGCTATTGAGAAGTCACGTCCTGGTTCTTATTCCAATAGCTGCCCTGTTGGTTCTTCTTCATCAACAAGTGCACAAGGCAGCTTTAACACTAAATGAACGGTGAAAACTAAGACACAATGTTGACTTGTAGAGGGTTTAGACACTTCCTGTTAGAGACTACGAAATTTCTCATGATCCGGCTATAATGCATACGCGTAATACCAAAAAATCTAATTTGATTAGCAGAGATTAATCTATGTGATTAGAATCGTACCTTCGAGATCTCTTTGGTTTGATCCCGAATAGCAACAAGTATAAACTTTGAAATCCTTTTCCTTTAATCTCGAATAGCAAGTAACAACGACAAGAATGAATCAATTGCTCGAACTCAACCTTCGAACTTCTGTTGTATCCTTCGTATGCGCCTTACTCTAGAGAGAGTAGGCTCACAGCTGCTAGGGTTTCTCTTCCTCACAAAAAACGTGTATCTCTCAATTATGAGTAAGTGTAACCCTGACTGCTCTTAGAGTGCGTATATATAAAGGCTATAATAGGAACCATAGGATTAGTATAACTAGAACTTCCTAAACAAATAAGGATTCCTAATCTACCTAGGATTAATCTCTATTTACGTAAATTATAATTTATATCACTAATGAATTATAATTGCACTCCTTGTCATACTAAGAATTATATTTCGAGTTTCATATTATTAAATGCTTATTTATCTCCCCACGTTAAGATTACAGATACCGGTCTATTAAATTAAATTACTGACAATTAAATTTAATAGGCTTATTTAATTCCTTGAGACCTTCCACTTAACTTATTTGATATATCGAATTCATAATCCACATGTAGGGTTTGACATAATCAAAACTTATAAGTTTCCTCAAAAGAGTATCATCAATCCCTATATCGATATGTGAATTCCATCAATAATTAATATTCACCATACACGTAATGTTATTATCCAACTCACTGAGTTTATTGACAGACAAAGAATCTCACTATTCTATGAATCAAAACAATAAGCACTACATGCACGTGTTTATTTATTATATTAGGATTAAGAGCATAAACACTCATAATAATCATGAGGTATTAATTGTTTTATATAGTCAGTATAAAAATAATTACCTCAACACGGTTCTGTTCAATACACACAAAGTGTACTAGTATAAAGAGTTGTAACTATACCATTCTCCATAGTTAAGACAGACCTATTAAAACCTTATGCTACAGTCCTATTAATAGTGTGTTCAGTTCCATCTAAACTGTGAATGATAAGCTTATATTTCATAAGAACCGATGATCTGAGATCTTCCGTGTGTAAGTTATACTCTACACACCAAATCATCTACAATGTAGAATAAGAGACACACTTGCATAATCATTAAATAAATAACGTAATGCAAACATTGCTTGCACAGATTCTCATTAAAATGGAATAACTAATTTATTAATAAATACTAAAGTCATTATATAAAACATGTCTTTTAGTATAAATCTCTAACACTTCCTTACATGATGCCCAAATCGATTCGTGACTTTCGCAAATAGAGAAGCTTTTATTGCCTCTGCTACTCCTGAACAAAGGCAAAAGAGATTGTTGTGTTGAAAGCCAAACAAGGGAATGGCGATGATAAGAGTGGTGATGGTAGTAGTGAGGACAACATCAATGTCTTGTGTTGCATCTTCTTACTATACAAAAGGACGATAAACACAAAGATTGGTGGAGAAATAGTATCATCCAAACAAGAGTGTGATGTAATGGTTAGCAATGTACTCTCGCTATTGACTTTGGAAGATGTACCAATGGTGTCTTGGAGGACACTGTTCATGAAGTTGGTTGAAGACAGAGCCTCATCCTAATCCGTATAAAGTAGTATGGTTATACAACACTAATCTTAAAGTTCACGAGAGGTGTTTAGTGTTATATTCAAATTTGGCAATTCAGTTGATACCATGGAGTGCAATGTGCTGCCAGTACCAGATAAGGTATCTCATATCTTGTTGGGATGACCAGACGATCATAGCTCTATGATAGAAAGGTGCAACATTGTGTCTATAATAACACATACTCCTTCAATCATGGAAACTTGGAGATGCAATTTGTGCCAGCTGAGGACTTGTACACAAACTCATTCCTTTTAAAATGCATTACTGGTATAGATGGCAATATAGCAATCTTGGACCACGTCCTAACTCAACGAGGTCGAGTTCTTTTAAGAGGGAGAGATGATGTGGCAGCTACAACTTGATTGGACTAGACATGGATTCTGTGAATCCAAACACAAATCCCAAGGCCTTTTCACTCAACAAGAAGACATTTTGGTCTAAAAGGAAGTGTCATTTGTAGTGTTTTAGAGTCATAATTTTAGTTTATATAGAGTTGGTTTACTGATGGTTGTTTTTCTTCATATTTTCTTATGTTTTTTAGAGTCAAGGACACTTTATTATTTTCTAGAACTGTTGAACATGGGTTGCGATTTTCGTCCACGAGTCGTTATTTGGGTCAAGTTATGATTTTAAGTCTTTTATATGGTTTTTAGTAGGTCTAGAATATTTTAATTAGTAAAGGTTTATTAGTTTTCTAGTTTAGAGTTAAATCCTTAAAGGAATAGGAGAGTTGCAATAGCTTATAAATTTGTATATAGTTGTTCCATCATATAGTGTTGAATTTGGAGAATTTGTTATTGTGTTTTTAGAGTTTTCTTAGCTCTTGTTAGGGTAAGCCTTTAGTCTTCTCTTTCATTCTTCTTCTTTTCCTCCTCCTTTGCCCAAACAGGGACTTTACTATTCTCGGGTTGCTGTTCACAGCTCTAGAACAGTCCATTTTTTAGCCCCAAAATGCTACTGAATCAAGCCTACACTAAACCCTACTCTTTGGCCTTTTAATCCACACTAGAAACCCTTGATTTCACTATTGTCCAGAGAAATCCAGCCTAGCTAGTTTCTCTGCAAATCCTGCAACTTGAAATTTTAGAGATCAACTCAATTTCATTTCCTTCCTTCTTACAAACACTAAATTTTATTCTACCTCATTAAACCCTCACCCTACTAACTCTTTTCAACTCTAACAAACCACAAACCCAATTGTAGGTTGTTTGATTCCAAGTTTCCAGAGTTGTCATGTGTCACACAGCTTCATATAATTCTTGTTGTAAGTGCGATCCTTATGAACAATGTTAGTTCTGTGACTGGTATTATGATTTTCTTTTGTTGAAATCTCTATCAAAAAATTATTTTGAAGTATACAGTCTTATCAACTCTACTCAAATCAACTCAACAAGCCTTTGTCCCAATTACGTGGCGTCGGCTACATGGATCTATTTCCTCTAATTGATTCCATTCAAAATCATATCCTCAAAAAAGCTTAATGTAATTATGTCATTTTTTATAGCTTCAACCCATGTTCTTCATGGCCTTACTCTATTTATTTTACTACCCTCCATGTGGATCAAACCACTCCTTACAAGCCCATTAATTGGTCTACCACTACAGCTTTCCCTCATTTTATCATCATTTGGTCCTACTTCTAATTTCTTCCCAATGGATTCATTTCTTATTTTAATTTTTCTTCTAACACCACTTATCCATCTCAACATTCTCATTTCAGCTACCACTCATTTTTTGAAAAATTTAAATTTCTGCACGCGTATATTGTCTTAGCCATTGCAATCTAAAAACTCTCTTTCTAGCCTGCTGACATCCTAGGCCATCAGGGTGAACTAGAATGCAAATGGTGGTAGAAATTGCATAAGAGCTAGCACTCGGAATCCAAAGTATATGTACTTACCAAAAATAAGAAAACAGATACACTTTTCTACTGATGATGGTTACAACTTATAAATAGGTTATTGTTGTTTTCGAATTTACATTTTACTTCGTCTTCTGTTGCTTTTTTTGGTTCCGAAAATTTTCTTTTACTGTTCAGACAGTTAGCTGATATTGACGGTTTCTTCTGATCTGTCAATTGATACTTTAAGCAATTTAATTATCATTTCAAATTAGATTTCTTGCCGATAGGGATTTGATATTATCTGACATTCAACATTCTTAATATACATGACCTTTGCTCTGTATAACATTGGACATACATAATTTCGCGTCTTTATTTATGGGGTAGTAACTTACTGTCTCGATCTTTCTTTTCTTATTGCTTTTCCAGTATTACTATGAGTGTGCAGTTTGTGACAATGGGGGCAACCTGCTTTGTTGTGATACTTGCCCGTGCGTTTATCATCTTGAGTGCCTTAGTCCGCCCCTGGAGGTGTATATAACTTATTAACAAAATTCCTTTCAACTTTTCCTAACACTTTATTTTTTGATGTTACGATTTCTGCACAATTGTAATACTTTTCTACGTTTCTGTCCTAAAAAAGCATGTTGCTGCTAGAAATTGGCAATGCCCAAACTGCTACAATCACGATGATCTCTTAATGCCTATAAAACATCTTAAAAGTTCCATTACAAAAAGGACTTCATCATACAGCAAAGTGAAGCACGCCACCCTGAAGAAATTGGACTTCTACACAGATGTCCCAGATAACAGAATGTCAAGCAGCGGCCTTTTGGTGAGGTATTTCCTAGTCTGATCCTCTGTAAAGTGGTTTTCGGTTTTCCTATTTAGGCTGTTAATCAAGAAATCCATGATATAATGTAAAACTTGAGTTTCTTTACCAACTTAACTCAATTTTCCATATAGACCCAACCTCCTACTTTTGTTCACACGAGGTGGTTGTCCTGTGTTCTCATGTTTCATGATCCCAAGTACTTATTCATTGCACCAAACAATAGCCCACCCTACTTTGTGAAGTTACTAATTCAAATTTCCCTTTTAGAAATAAAAAGAGACATTGTGCATGCTCGGTATTTAAGAATCGTAATTTGGGAACGGTACTTTTGTCATGCAGGCTGGTTTATCTTGCTTTAAATGCTGAATTACCATAATGGCCTATGTTACGTGGACTTAGGAATGGGTTTCGGATTCTAGTGGGTAAAAGTGTCAGATTCGTTTAATTCTCATGTCCAAAGTTACAGGGATATAGCAAAATATTCATATGTTTTAATACGCTTTTTTTATTTTCTAAGATAAAATAAGCGTTTACAAATTGCTATAGAGCATTTTATGCATTATATGGGAGTTTTGTGCTTATTTGTAAAGGTAAATTCGAATTAGTAAACATTTTTATTAGGTAAATATCCAACAATAGATATCAGACACATATTCATACCCAAACTCTTGCCCAAGAGTTGGAATCTAAGTGCCGACTGACAGGCGTAGTTATACATTTTAGAGATGTCCATGTGACATTGATAATGACACATATTATAGAATTAGTCTGCACTTAAATCAACAAAGCCTTTGTTCAATCTTTTAGCATTAGCTATACATATCTTATTTCGTTATAATGCACTTTCTGAAGCAGTGCTTTTTTTCAAATCATATGGCTATTATGATTTTCTTCACTACCTTTAATTCATGCTCTTTTAGGTCTCTCTCTCGTTCTCTCTTACAAATTTTTAAAAAAAAAAAAAACAAATAATTGGGATTTATTTAATTTTCAGAATCCTGCTAATCAAATTGATGAGGGAGAAAAAGCTCAGATTTACAGCAAGATGAAACCAATTAAAGTCGATAGAAGATCTAGGTTCAAGAGATCTGTGAGCAAAGGGCGCAAAATGTTGACTCATCAGAATTATATAAATTCCAGGGTCATACAGAAAAAAATATTGAAATTCAAGATGAACCTGATACATTCAGCATGCCACTTGATGAAAATAAAACACCAGTGTTGTTCAATCATTTTAGCATTCACTGCGGATCCTCTGAACAGGTGAACAGGGATTTAAAGAAAGATAATTTTGCTTCAACAAGGGTAAAAGCATGATGCCTTTGTTTCCTATTGCTTGATTTTTGTAGCCATCATTTTGCTTGAAGAGATTCTGACAATTTATTCATGCTTCAATCATTTTGAAGCAGCTGCAATTGGAATAGACTAAATCAAAGATGTTGGGAAAATGAAAAATATTAAGCAAAAAAAGAAAAAAAAAAAAAGGTTGGTTGGGCACAAATTTTTTGTTCTCTACTCCATTATCGTGCTGTGAAGTCTGATATTTTTTTCTAACTCATATATTTCTCTTCTAAGAAGTACAAACACTCCAAAGAAGGTGTCGTCTTTCGTGTCAGACACTCCCTAACGCGTGTTGGACATGCATCCAAACGTGTCGTGTCCTGTTATTTTTTTAATTTTTTTAGAACTGAACACTCTTTGGACACTTGGAGAGACAATTATCCTTCGCTTGGACACCACTATATATCACCTAGACACAGATGAAGCATATTGCAAGCTTGAAAGAAAGAACTTAGAATCTACTTATAAAATAAAAACAAGGTGATTTCACATCTGACTTGACGATTTTGCTATGAAATACGTTGTCTTTAATTTTAATTAATGTTATTATCTTGCAGTATGTTCATTATTTTGAGGAAAAAAAATCTTATATATGGTATATAAACACATACAAAACTTATATGTTTCCCATATTCCTACCGCATCGCGTCCTGCATATTTTTAAAATTACCATGTCGACGTATCCGTGTAACATCCTGTGACTATATCCGTGCTTCTTGCTTCTTATTCTACCATGACCACTCACCACAGCAAGAAGAAAAGGCCACAAAGGAGCAAGTGCGAGCCACAGCACCTCAAGTTGTGGATGGTGGTGTCTGTGAAAACACTCCTGAAGAATACGAACAGATGCAACATATAGTTGCAAGGTCAGCATCTATTTATCATCGGAACTCATATTTCTTATTTATGTGCACTAAAACAAAAAGATTTGGCCTCTCTAGAAGATTTTGTGTTGTACTTTCTCGACAATGTGTAGCTTTCATCTTATATGTTTGTTTAACAAATGTAGTCTTTTTGTTTGGCTCATCTTACGTGTTTTGGAAACAAAGATTCAATTATGTTACTGCCTTTCCATTTTCCATGCATCCACATATGCACCTCTCTTTTACTTTCTCTTACACTCCACCTAATCTGTATATTTGACTTGACATGTTAATAAATCACACACAATGGGTAAGGACAAGTCATGCATTTACCTCCAGAATATTGTTTCTTGGTGTGACATGAGCATAACAATTTAACGTCATGGCTCATGAGCCACGAAATTTTGAAAATTCTCAAAATAGTCTTCATGTACTTGATAATATGATTGAACAGTGTACTAGAAGAGAGGCTTCTAAAAGAGCTACATGCATTAGTCGTGTGAACGCAGATCGACCTGATTATTTATATATCTGGCATTAAAAAAAAATTTAATGGTGTGCAGAAAAAAAAAATCCACTCTTGATGCCACAGAAGGCAATCAAAAGCTTAAAGGCAAGTATAAAAATTATGCAGAAGACTATTTATGCAGTAAAGTGTGTTCTGCTCACTTTGGTCGTGATGATTGATATGTTAAAGAAACACTAAAATGAAGTGAGGGAACAAATGATAAAACTACGCCACGAATATAGGCCTAAAGGCCAAGCACTGAGTGAAAATATGTAAGTCTATATGTAATATTATGACTATTTGCGAGAGTATTAGGTTAAGAGGCACTTTTTTAAGGTAAATATGATTAAGATGCTCATTTTTCTGAAATGTTCTTCTGCAGAGCCAAACTTGGCAAAATGGTAGACGCCTGGTTTGAAGAAGAGCTTGATGCGCTTTGGATTGGAGTACGTAGGTATGGCCCAGGAAATTGGGAGGCAATGCTCAAAGACCCTATGTTGAAATGTTCAAAGTTCAAAACTTCAGAGGCCCTTTCAGAGAGGTGGAAGACAGAGAGACAGAAAATCTTAGACCTTGAAAATTTTCAGGTGCAGAAGTCTTTTAACTACATCTTGTTTCTTCTTACTTCTAAGGAATTTAGGCATAAACCATCAAAAGTAAATTGATGTATTGATTTTGAAACTAAGCATTTTCCGGCTCAGTGCAATTCTATTTGAGAGATGCAATAAATAGAAGCTTGTTTTCAATTAATTTATGCTGCTTCGCTTTCATTAAATGTGCTTTCTCATTGGTATCAGGCACCTGTTAACCCTCCCGAGAGGCATCCCCAAGCTGAATTGCAGCCGATAGTTTCAGCAGGAGCTTATTGTCAGGCAGCAAGGCCAAGAGGTTTAATGAAGATCCATCGGCCACCAACATCATTGAGGCAATCTGCACTCACTGCGGAAGCCAACAAGTTTCATTCAGAATGTCTTCCGCCTAATACTCCTGTCACATCACCTTCTTTCAACAACAAGCCTCCCATTGATGGAAAATTCAAAGTTAGGAGGCAGAATCTGTTAAAAGGACTATACAATGCTAAAATGGACATAATAGATAGAACTGATGAGTCTAGCACAACGGAATCAGAACTCTCTCTGAAAGAATGGTGTGCAGGGAAGGAAATAACATCCGAGGGAACCATTTCTGATTGATTTGCTACTTTTCGTTGTCTTTTGCATGGAGGAAGCCAGTTCCCATGGCTTTTGCATAATGCAATTGATTGCTGTGAAAAGTATATAGAAGGGAGTACTTATGGATGGAGTTGTTGAGGAAATGTGCATAGGACAAGGAAAATGACAGAGATTAGTAAGATGTGATATGGGAATGCTGTAACTTTATGGATGGGCTGGAAAGAGATTTGAGCTATGAAAATGGAAGGGATGAGAAATTAATGTATAAATATTCAAACTTGGAACGAACTTGTGATTTGCCAATAGAAAAATTAGAATGTTGGACTAGATTTTTTGTTCTTCCTCCTACAAAGCTCTTATTATTAGTTTTGTTTCTTTATTTCTACTGTTATTGTTGACTGTATTTGGGGAAAAAGAAATTATTGGGTTCAAAAGGATATTTTAGGATTTACATCCAGAGAAATGAGTGGCTAATGTTTCTTTGATATTGCGTTGAAATTTTAAAATTTCTTGAAGATTAAAAATAAGGAATTTTATTGATAATTGGCAATTTCATAATTAGAGATTTATCCAAATATTTAAAATTTCTATCTTTTAATCTTGAAAAATCTATAAGAATCTGACAAAGTCTGTGTTGGAGCGTGTGCTATAAAGTAATTAACATGGGGGTTTTGTGAAGCCCAAAGTAAAAGCATAATTAGACAAACTCTAATAAATTGTTGGAAGTTTTATAAAACTTTAGTTAGGTAATTAAATTTTCACTGAGGCTTTATGGGTTTATATATCGGCATTATTTAAACAACTTTGTTGACAAATTAGCCAATAATTCCTAGGCTTTTCAGAATAATAGACCTTTCCATGCCAAATATTTCTTACAATGGGCCAATAACGACATTTTCAAATCCAATTTCCAATTTTCATTTTTCACTTTTTTTTGTTTTTTGTTTTTGTGTTATTGTTAACTCGGAGGAATAGTTCTAGTATTAACTGTTATTGTTGAACCCATAAACTAATCAAACAAAAACAGAGTACTTTAAGAAAATATGTGTCTGTAAAGGCTAGATGTTACAAATAAAAATTTGATTAAGCTCTATCTCTTACAACAAAATTCTCTATTAGTCACAATTCTATCGCCTACAACAAAACTCTCTATACTTTGGCGGACGTAGGATTTTTTTTTATTTTTTTTTTGGGGGGAGGGGGAGGTAAAAAAATTTTAAATTTTATAGAGGCTAAGGTAAAATTCTTGAATTTTAGTGGGTGCCAATCACTATATTTTATAATAAATACCTAAAAGAGTAAATGGAGTAATGAGAATTTTGGAATTTAAGGAGGGCTGTGGCCCTTGCCGGCCCTCCTTGTGTCCGTCAATGTCTATAGTTAGTCTCTATTTTAGTTAGACGTACGTTTCTTTTTCATTATCTAAGAGTAATTACATCATGTTTTCAAATTCCATTAGCATACGTTGTAACTTTCTTTAGTAAAAGATTCCACATGAAGTGAAAAACTTTAAATGTGAATTACGTGCCTATTTGTGGCCATTTTACCCTCTCCCCCCAACTTCTTAAAGGTGTAGGGGCAAGCTGGGTTTATTTTAGGCAAAAATGTCATTTGAATGCATATTTTGATGCGCCTTGAAAAAGTTGCAATTGGATATGCATCCCCAGATACGTTCAACCCCCAATCCTAAAATTTTAGTTCTCGTTCAAACTCGTTATGATCCAATAACATTTGAGCTCCACAAACGAGAAAATATTGGGTGCCAAAAGACGAGCCATTATATCGAATATTTCCTCTCCACAAGGGGTACCATTTAGTAGTATTCATTCTTGTGGACATGCTTCTGTGGATGGGCTCCGTTGAATTGGGCCTTCAAACTCACTCCCAAGAGCTTAAAGTCCAAAGAAAATCAAGCGGCCAAATTTTACAATGCATCTATATTGTATCCAAGCCCATGATCAAAAGCCAAATTGGGGCCCCGCTTTCTTTTGAAACCAGTAACATTTTGGCCCAATAGAGGCTACCATTTGACAGTACCCTAGCATTTGAAGATTCTAGTTTGCATTAGATTATCTGAATTGGGCATTAAGGCCTTTTTTCAAATCTTTCCAAAGTTGGGAAAAAACTTGCGTGAATCCAATTTGAAAATCCATATATAGGTGCATTTACAAACTGATTTTCTTCCCTATTTCGGAACTCTATTTATCTTGGTCCAGTATGATTTTGACTGTATCAAAAGCACTAGGATAACCCATATAATTTTCTCACCAAAATTATTTTATTTTCACAAAATTTTAAAAGCCCAAATATTGGAAACAAAAACTTATTGTTATTGAGATTTGAAATGCATCTAGTTTGCCCACATAATAAGAGAAAAAGTAATGCTCCCGCTAAATGGGGCACATGGAAAAATCGAGGATCATTGGATGCATCTTGATTAACTTTGGTATGGATGCCTTTGTAATGGTATGTATGTGTATATGTGCCTAGAAGGCCAATCATTTTTCCTATAAATACCAAAACCTTATTCTATTTTTAGTAGCTGCAAAACTCATTGTGTGGAGAGGAGGTTTCTTTGTTGTATCTAATCCTCAACCATCCTTGAGACTATACCATTAATCCTTCCGCTTTCAAAGCAAAGGAAATAATCTAAAGAAGAAGATTGAAGAAATGGGTGAAAAGTGAAGAAGGAAGAAGAAGAGCCGCTACAAATATCATCACTTTTGCAATGACGACACAATGTTGTTGTCACTAAAAATCATAGTATTTGCGACAGTGGTGCCATAGCATTGGAGGTCGCTAAAACTAGGGTAGCAATACTAATTGCAATGGCTATAAGACCTATTGCAAGAAATACTGAAAAAGGTAGCGACGACATTCCTGCCTTTGCAAATAAGTTCGTTTTTATAATATTGTTTGCAACGGTAAGTTTACACTTACTTGGTAAAGGTGGTTTTAGCAACCACCTTTAGCAACACTTGCTGTCACAAGTAGATTTATAAGGGCAACTACACTTTACTTTCCTTAGAATATTAGCCTAAAAACATGTAAATTCCTGTCTATTAAACACCTAATCTATTTATGATTTAAACTAAAGTGTAAAATGGACAATTTGTTACATTTTTAACAAGACAAAAATTCTCCCCTCCCTTAGGCTCTGTACCTCTAATTAATGTACCAAAAAAAAGCTTCACATTCAAACCTAAATTTCAATAATTACAAATATACACAAATTAGAAATGCAACTTTAAATAATCATTGTACTTAATTTTACCTAAATAGGTTAAATACATTGTACTTAAATAAGCTTTTTTATTATAGCTTTTTGTCAACATTTTATAATTTAAAAAAAATCAAGAAGTTTAGCGAAGGCTTGAATTTCCACGTTTTTCCATCATCGCTCCATGCATCATCTTTGCTGATATTGAACATGTTAGTACTCCTCATCCTCCTCCTCCTCCACGAGCAAAAGCTCGGTTATCCTTCTCCATCCTATAAATCTCCATCTTGGCCGAAAGGCTATAAATTCGGTTTCTGAACTAATATCTGTCCAAATTCATACATCGGCATCAGCAACACAAGGATTGCCACTGACTGGATCACATGGGAAGCACCCCATGCTTGTTTTGAGAGGTTTAATCAAATCATGAAGCAAAATCAGATTCTTAGAAAGGTTGAACGATCCAGCACTAAATTTGCAATATGATAGAATCTTGTTACTTACATGTGTAGATGCTGATATTATTCATTATCACCGGAGATTACTATTATGGAATTTTTCATTTGAAAAATTAAAAGCATCTTTTATGATTAATTTGAGATGGAGGGAACTTGGGTCCTCTCTTCATTATATTTTTCTTGGTATGGGGCTGCTTCTTAACTATCAGCAAAGGGTTACTTAATTATTGACCTAGCTAGCTAGCTAATTAAAAATATGCTGCACAGGACGGGATTAACTCATGAAAGACATGGGTGTTCGTTATCTAGCAGTCTTCACCAACCCACCCCATATGTAGTACTGATATGTTACAACAACAAAATTGCAATATTCATACACATATATGGAGAGAGAGAGAGAGAGTTACATGCATATGAGTGAACGTAACATATTTTGGGAAATGAGGAGCCGAGGTCGATGACCAAAATAATTATATTTTTGTTTGCATTATTTAGTTATATTTTCTAGTTAGCCTAGCCTAGTAGGCTACTCACTAACTATGGGATCTCACCTCATCAACAACTTCCAACACAAGGAGCTCTTGTTCGTTCGTTCCTTCCTTTCCTTCCTCTTTGATATATATATATATATATATATGCATGTATAATACTACTGCTTATGCGTTATGTGGATCTTTTCCTGATCCCATTGTTTAGGAACCAGAAGTCCTGAGAGACTAACACACACATACTTTTACGACAGAGATGCATATATGATATCGCTTATCTTTTCCTTTGTCATGAAAACAAAATCCCTCAATTAGTCTGTAAAGGTGATATACATATATATATATCCTCCGCGGTGGGGAACACAAGTCTACAATCCTGCTGGCATAGTGGTTAGCCAATAAATATTATAACTCTGGGAGGGACCATCATAATTAACAATAGTAAAAATTGTTCAGCAAATACTGGAAAAGCAAGCAGGAGGCCACCTGAAAAATGTTAATTCCGCCACCACTTGAAATTTGTTGCCACTCTTAGTCTCTCCCCTGCCTGCCTCTATTCTACGACCCATGCCCCGTCTCTTCCTGAAGTATGAATGGGCTTTCCACTCTACTCTATATCAAACCTTCTTTACGGTCATTCAGTTCAGTCACAATTCATCGTAAACCTCAGGGAGTTCAGAATCTGCTGCTTCATGGGTTGAGCCGCCATCCGAACTTCCCTCTGTTTGGCCATTTTGGGATGATATCTCCTCAGAGTTATAAGCATTACCACCACTGCCCTCTGTTTCATTCTTTTCAGGCTTCTCAACTTTTGGCTTTGGTTTGGGAATTCTATTGATGCTAGCAATCTGGCCGTATCAACCAATTATATAATCAAAAGAGAATTATATCATAATTAGAAGACCAACTCCAAAAAGGATATCATTTGTTCTTTATTAAAAAAGTAAGAGACTGCCATGTATAGTACCTTGTCTTGAAGATCGAATACCTTCGCATATACTTCTTCCGATGTAAATGATGGTGTGCTGAATGCAGATGTCCTGTCAATGTCAAAGCAATCCAGTCATTTGCAATGGTCTATGAACTATTTGATAACTCAATTAATATGCAGCTCAGAAAATGATAGGGCTAACAAGGCCATAAAATAAATCAAGGACCTCAAGTAGGTACTTTACTAGCGAAATTTGAGTCTTTGATTTATCAACCCTAGAGCAACAAAAGCTGTAAAACAGGCCATGAAAATCCAATTATCCACTTGCCTTCTACTCTATATAAAGGTAACTGAAAAAGATGCATGCATTCTCAACTTATGACATCTTTTCAGTCAACCATACAAAAGAATATTGCATGAAAGAGCATCTATACACAAGAAAAAAGTATAACATGTTTTTATATTCAATGATATAATATCCAAAAATTAAGCTAGTATGCCCTTAGAATAGGGTGTGTTGACAAGTCATTTTGCCCCAGCCATCAGGATTGCACATTGCACACATGCACATGCGTACATACCTAATTCAGATACGAGGTTTGCATTCATAGACATGCCAACACACAAAAATCATTGATCAAAATTTTGTATTCTTAGCATCTTTTTCTCAAATTTTCACAAGAACATTGCTTTAAAAAAAATTGTGGAAACATAATTTTCCAAATAATAGCATTCCATTCCTTTTTCCAAAAATATTTCTTAAAATCTAAAACTAAGGAAATAGTATTTATTTTGTTTTGATTATTTTACCAAAATCAAAAATACATTTTTCTAATATTTTAATATGTTCATATGCACTTTAATCTAGTTTTTGTAAAGACCCAAATAATAAATGAATCTTATTTTTACAGCTAATGACATGACAAAATCCTTCCCAAGATTCCATAACTCAGCCACTAAGTTAAGATACATACATGATGGGCCTTGTGCACAAGAGATGGGGAGCTTAATCAAAATTTTTTGGGTAAGCATTGAATGCTTCACATCCACATCTTTATATATATGATACAACTATATCTATAATATCGTTCCATACATATAGAGGCCATAGAAGAGAAGGGCAGACAGATATTGCAAAACCGGAGAGAGGGTGCTCTCACTAGAAAACCAGGGCGGCCACCACCTTCACTTCTCCCTCTTCTCTCTAGAACAGCCCCTAGGCTCACCTTCTCCTTACATTCTCCCTTTTCTTTTTCTACAGACACCATGGCAGCAAACCAGCCATCATCTCACCTCCATTCGCCATTCAACTTACCTCTCTTCTCACTCGAGAAAACCAGTCACCTTCTCCAGCACAGTCACCACTCTCCTATTCCCTCATACCCAAACCATGACTGCCAGTCCCTCCCCTCCATAACTGAACCATCGCACCCTCACAACACCACCATAGTCACCACCTCATAGGCCAAACCACCATGGCAGCCACCTCCCTCCTCTTTCTCCTCTCATTATTGCTTTCTCTATTAGAAAACTACACCCATAGCCACAGTAAACCTCTCATCCTCTTCTCTCTCTCCAGAGACTCAGCACCCCTCCTCTCTATACATATTTCTCTCAACCATGACTGAACCAGCAACACCACCTCACCATCATCTCCAATGAAGACAACCTGCAGCAACCCCACCCACCACCTTCCCTCACTGCCATCTCCCCCACTTCTCTCTCTCTGTGGAAACCACCGTAGGAGACTGTCACCCACCGTAGCAAACCAATCACCATAGTCACACCCGTCAGCAGAAGCCACCACTGCTGGACCACCACAGCCACCAGCCGCACCATCTTCTCAATTACAGCAGATGCCCCCTCATTCTCTATCATGTTCAAATAGCACTTGGCTTCCTCCCCACATTCTTCTCTCTGTAAACACCACCCTTTCTCTCTCTAGAAGACCCTCACTGGCCAGCCCATCTTTCTCTCTTTAGTACTCCAAAACAATAGACCCTCTCTCTCTCTCTCTCTCTCTCTCTCTCTCTCTCTCTCTCTCTCTCTCTCTCTCTCTCTCAACACAACTGCCCAAAACTCTCCTTCTAAAAAACACTACAGAGAGGTGGTAGAAGCCACCTCCTTGGCTCACCCTTTCAGTTCAGCTGAACCACCTCTGTCCACAACTCTCTCACTTCTCTCTCTAAAACCACCTCATAAAAGCCACCATCCATGGCCACTAGTCACCAACTCACCATGGCCGCCACCCAAATATCACCTCCTTTCTCTCTCTAAAAGTCTCCCTCTCTGTCTAAACACCTTGTTAGGTCTTATGGTGGTTGGTAGATTCTATAAACTAAAACACTTTATTTGTAATTGTTAGTTAGATAAATGATAAATGTTATAGAGAGGTTTTTGGTTGTAAAAGTTGTTCGAGCCAAGTTAATGCAAAGCACACCTTGAATACTCAAGTTCAGAGCTCAGGAAGTCAGTTTATCTAAAGATCAGTGGCTGTCGCTCTTATAGGCCCCTCTCTGGCTAGAGCCACAATGCTTTCATTCTTCTTGGCTCTTTTCTTGCTAGAGCCATAGTTTGAAAAGAAAATACCAGTGGCCTTCGCTCTTCTTGGCTCTTCTCTCACTAGAACCACAATCGGAGTTTCCTGTCTGGAACTTTCTGTTTTAGGCTCGATTTTGATGATTCCTGTATATCTGAGACATTATTTTAGGGTTTTGGACAACTCTTATTATTAAGATGCACATCTAACAAGATTCCTAGAGCCTCTATAACCCTCTCATATTCCTTGTGATTCCTACAGCCTCTATAACCCTCTCATATTCCTTAGCATGATGAAGAAATTCAAATCTTCCTCAACGTCTTGGTGAGGCATCAAGGCATTGATTCGAGGCGTGGTATTTGTCATGATTCAAGCACAAGAGAACGGTGAATCGTGGTATGTGCGAACTAAATCAATTCGACTTAGATTTGTGGGATTCAAGTTGGTATAGTTGTAAGGTGCCCTTATGAACTGTCTGTTAACTATAATGCTTAGAGATTGACAAGCGTCCATGCGCCGTAGTTTTTTCTCACATTGGGTTTCCACTCAAAAATCGTGTTTTCATTGTGCAAGTGTTTTCTTATCCTCCCTTGCGATTTAAATTAATGTATGATTGATTAGATTGATTAATTGGTAATACTTAAGCACAACGTAAATCTAAGTAGTTCGGAATTTTCACACCTTACCCAAAGGAACTCCATTTACACCAAAAAATACACATTCACAGCCCTATGGGCTCTCATCCAAATTGACCCGACCAAATGGCCTTTCGGCCCAAAACCAACTTAGCCTAATGGCCTCTCAAGCAACCTCTAGGCCCACAGGCCAAGTTGACCCAATAGTTCACTTGGCCCCCTTGGCCCGATAGACTCTCGGCCCAAATGAAGGACCAATCTAGCTAGCCCGCGCAACATTCGACTCAAGTCACCCAGTCCACTTGTCCCAATGATCTTTCATTTTGCAGTAAAAGGAAGAGGG
The DNA here is from genome assembly GCA_033060915.1 of Euryodendron excelsum. Lineage (NCBI taxonomy): Eukaryota > Viridiplantae > Streptophyta > Magnoliopsida > Ericales > Pentaphylacaceae > Euryodendron > Euryodendron excelsum. Next base: position 49,866,843 of record CM065381.1, read on the forward strand.
AGGGAGGGAGGTAAAAAGGCTTAAATTTTTGTAATAAAGATGTTTTAACTGGTTTAAACCCCTATTTCTGTTTTAAATACACATTTTAGTCAGACAAAAATATCATTTTCATGAAAAAGATGTTTAATTGATTAAAAACTTCTATTTTTGCATTAACTACATTGTAACCAGTAAAAATCATCATTTTCATAACAAAGATGTTTTAATTGAAAAACAAAATAGTCATTTTCATAACAATGATGTCTTAATAATTAAAAACTTCTATTTTCATTGTAACTACATTTTGATTAGTAAAAATCATTATTTCCATCTGAATAGTGTATTAATTGGTTAAAAATCTTGTTTTACATAAATAGAAATTTTTTTTTTTTTTTTTGAAAAGTTTTTATATTACAAGAATGGCCCAAGGCAGAAACATGACTTGCTGCATGAGAGGCTAGGCAAGCATGGCCTAAGGCAACAAACCCCTCGAGCGGACAGCAGACACACTGACATATGAAACATAAAGTAATAAAAAACAACCAATTAAAGAGATCCAACACAACAGGGCTGCCAGAACATAAATCCCACCACCCATCCAAGCCCACTCCCAGCCAAAGTTTGAGGCCTTCCAATCATCATCCCCAAGTGCCAAACAACCATTGGAGAGAACACCAGGAATGAAGAACCCTAGCACAATTCCAAACTGAGTCATCAAACAGCTCCTAAGCAGACTCCGATGCATATACTCAACCTAGTCGGCCATTCTGGGCACCGAGAAGACTTTCACTGACTTTGACAATTCCAATCAACAGCCACACTGCACTACATCTCTGCAATGATGTAATCAGGCAAAGCAACCAGAACACAATTTAGCCAATTACTCACCCAACTCCAGACATGGGCAGCATGTCAAGCAAAAATGTGCAGTTGCAGACACCACACCATCAGAATCAAAAGTCTAGCCAATTACTCGCCCAAGTCCAGACAGGGGCAGCAGGTCAAACAAAAACATGCACAGATACCGCGCCATCCTAATCAAACAGAAAAGAGGAGTTGACGCATCAACCCAAATCTGGAACGTACCACAGCTACCCTGAAATCCACCCGAGGACCAGCGAAAACCTACCTTAACAACTGCAAGCTTTATGCCCTGTTAAACAGCAGAAACCAAATTGCAGCAAGATCATCTTAACCACTCCTTAAGCACCATATTGCCATGCCAAAATCAGGCAGGAGAGAACAGACTAAAGCACCGAAAGACCACCCCACATAAAGAAACAGAGCCAAGGAAAAAGGAGAAACAGAGACTCTCCAACAAACCCAGCTAAAATGGCCATCAAACCCACACCACCGCTTTGAAGACTAAGCGGGAGGCGAGAAACTCAAAACCAATGTTTTGAAACCAGACCGGACCAGCTAGTTCAACCGTTGAGCGGTCCATGAAATGGTCCGATTGACCCTCTAGACCGGTTTGGAACCAAAAACGGCAAAACCTGTGACAAACCGTGATTGAACCGAAAATTGTTCGAACCATTCGTGGCTAGTTAGAACCGCCCAATTCTTGAAATTTTTGTAAGAGGGGAAAAATTAGGGCTTTCTTTGTCACTACCAGTTCGCGTCACCAGTGTCGACCTCCTCCTCCCTTGCAACGTCTCCCAGCAACTTTGTCACTGGATAGTTCACGTCACCGGCACTTTCTCCCTTGCGATGGCTCCCAACAATTCCAACCACCTCCTCCAAATTCTCTCTTATCTCTTATCTGAGTTATCTCTATCTCACATGAAACACTCGGATTTGAAAGAATGAAACTAAACAGCAGAGTGGTAATGTATATCTATATGCAATGTTTTGAAAACCAAACCATTGAGCGAACCAGAAAAGAGGCCTCACAGGTCACTGGGTCAACCGTCAAGTCAACCGTTATTGACTTGTGATGTCATAATTATGTCATTAACTTATTTATTAATAGTAATAAAATGTATTTTATTTTTTTACACTAGTTTTAATTCTTAAAATTTAAAATTTTGAAATTAAAACCTGTGTTACCATAATACTCCACTACCCTAGCGAATTACGTTTTTGGAAAGGCGTTCCGAAACATGGTACTTTAGCGTTCCAAAATAGTGAATTTAGCGATCCAAAGCGATCACAAACTTTTTTTCAATTTATATCTTTAAAGGTCACCTAACGGAGGAAAAAAAATCAATTACAATGAATAAAAATATAGGAAGAATAGAATTTTGGTATAACAATATGTAAGAAAATAGGTCATAATACTCCTAGAATGTGTTTTTAGATGATTAATTTGAAAAAACATAAATTATGTTTTATTAAATGTATGATTGTTGAAGAAAATTCTTCTAGAAGTATTTTAATTCTAGTAGTATACTTCATAGAAGTCTACCCCTAACGTACCATATTTTAGAACATGTGGCGTACCACGTTCCCGTTCCCGTTCCACGTACCGGAACGATCTGCGTTCCAGGTAACATAGATTAAAACTTAAAATTTTACCTTAAAAGTTGAACCGGACAGTTCAATTACCAGTTTTAGTGACTGGGTCACGGTTTAACTGCGAATTTTACTAGGTTTTACCGGATTTTGACCAAAACGGGTTTAGAGGGCTGACCGGACTGTTACTTGGCCCGGTTCCCAATTTTTCCGGTTCAACCGACTGGTCCAATCCGAGTTTCAAAACAATGTCTATATGTATGACTCGTATATATCATATATCTCTAGAAGGTGTGGTCTAGGAGAAATTCAAAAATTGACACAGTCTCTCAAAAAAAACGTAAAGGTGTTGCCTAAAATTTTTGAATCAAGACCAATGAAAAGGTGGAGTCTTTTAGGATTCTCATAAAATTTTTGAGAGATGTATTCTCATAAATATTGACAAAAGTATTTGCCTTTTAAAACTTTAAGAATTTGTATATCTTTGCTAATTAAATTAATAACGGGTACATTCAAATCCCTTCTAAATAAAATTTTTGTTGATGACTTTGTATTTTTAAGAACTCAAATTAGTTCTTTATGTATTTTACTATTAAAAACAAATTAGTCACTTATGTTTGGTTTATAATTTTTTTAATCTATGCAGAAACCTCAAATGTCCCAGTTCAATTGTAGGGACAAGATAATTTTAATACCTATTTATTTATTTATTATTTAGATTATATTTATAACATAATTATGAAGTCACAGTTCAATACAGGTTTCATTAAGGTTGAATCGACAGCTAAACTAGTGACCCGTGACCTGACCTCTTTTCCTGTTCACTCAACGGTTTGAGATTCAAAAAATTGCCCAAAGCCCCAATCGAGGGTAATGGAGACAAACATCTGGACATGTTTTACAAGACAAAGCCCAAATGAAAAAGCTTTGAATGATAGGGTTCCTCGATGACATAAACCCACCCAGAAGATAAATCATGAAGAACAGGGAGGGAGAAAACAAGCATACCTAAGAAAGATAAAACTAATAATTATAGCACAAGAGCGACAGTGTATCTCCAAGCTATGTTATCCAGAATTGGGTACAGTTGTCCGGTGCTGGTACGTGTCTAAGTGTTTGATTCATCTAATTCTCATATCTAAGACACTCGGACACAATTAGATTTTATATTTCGTAAATACTTCTATTTTTTTTATTATATTAAAATAGTATTTACAACCTAAAATATAGCATTTAGTTCATAAAATGGAAGACCTATAGTTAGTTGTATAGGAAACTCAATGACTTATACATGCTTATTAGATACATGTCCAACTAACCATATCAGACACATATCCCATACTCGTGAGTGTCAAGTATCCGACACGGGTATTTTACAAATTTAGAAGAGTCCAAGTAGCATCGTCTCCAAGTCCATCAGATAAGCATGGAAACATGTCTTCTCCATCATGGCCGGTAGGAGCTAGGGGGTGCTCTAGAGAGAAGCTCTCAACTAGAGGGAGAACCCCCTGTGTTAAAACACATTATGTCAATCGCAGAAAATCATTATTTTCATAGAAATGATGTTATAGTAGGGTTAAAGAATCTTTATTTTTTGTTTAAACCATGCTTTAACCAACCATTTTCATGAAATATGATTTTGAATGTAGTAAACAGGCCTAATTTTCATAATCTTTGTCCACCATTTTCCAATAATAAGCCAGGCACTTGTTATGGTTAAAATAATTTTTCCAAACTTCAAAAACATGTTTTCAAACTAATTTTCAAAAACATATTTCAAAACTCTTCTTAACTAAGAAATAATATGTTAAACCAATTTTCAATCCAACAATCATATCAAAAACTTTAATTGGACTATTTAACTCCTTTTCGATAACAAACTAATTTTCAAAAATTTTAATCAATCGAAATAATATTTCCAACTCTTTTAAAACAAAACCAATTTCGTTGAAAGCGGCATAAACCTTTTTAAACTAAACCATTTTCAAATTTACATGAGACAATTACTGAATTCTAAAAGAAATTCAGGCACTCATACATTTTCACTGCAATAACTTCACCATGCCATCTAAAATTGCATATTCATCTAAGCTACATGATCACATTTATTGGTCATACCATTTAGTCATGTACCATCACATAACTTGCATCTCTATCTAGGCTGCATTTCTATGATTGCATGATAATAAACAGAAGGTAACCCATACTTGACTTAGGGTTACTAGAGGGGACTATGTACCACTTTTGGGTACCTAATTGGAGTCCCACATTAAAATGTGCCTTTTTCATAAAACTCACACATATTCTAAAAAATAACCACATCATATTTTTGGATTAATCAAATTATACTTTCCAAAACATTAAGATGGCATTTTCCAAAATCACACCTATTTTCTAAAATAATAAATTACTTTTGAAAAAACGGGGTAACTGGTATTTTTCAAAAATAACATGGCCTTTTCCGTCAGCCTTAGGATGAAATTTCCATGTCGCACTGAGCTTTATTTCTTATTCGCTTTAGTAGAAGTAGAGCAGGGTCAAATTTGGGCAGTGATGGTGTATGCCAATTGTTCTTCTCACCCAAGAGGAGTAATAATTTTCAGTTCAACCAAAACAACTAGAAACACAAATTCCTAAATACCATTCACATCGCCACTTACAACTAAAACTTGTCTAAACATTAACAAATAAAGAAATGAGCGGCTATTGTAGACAGCCAAGGAGAAACCAACTGCAGATACATCATAACTTTTGACATAAATATAATTAGTCCAACAACAGCAAACATACAGCTTCCGCAGTGCTTCTTGCATAGTTCAAATTCAAAGTTGGCCACAAACTCATGGCATACGTCACAAACCAGTGACTGAAATGCAAATAAAACCTCAAGAAAGCTTTTAGTGGCTCAAGGTTGGAAAAGCTTTTCCCTCCCGTAGATATGTCTCACAAGTGTCAAGTGAAACGCATACCCCAGATATGGCCAAAGCACGTACGGTTAAAATTTTTATAAAAGAAAAAATTAACATTTTCAGACGTAACATGACAATGACCCACCCCCAAAAATAAACAAAAAAAAAAGCAGATAGAAGAAGAAGAAGAAGAAACAGAGAGAGAGAACTTACTTCTTCTGCTCAGCCTCTTTCTCATCCAACCAATTCTTGACCTTTTCAGCATCCGTCAGAATCTGACAATTTGAACATCGGGGTTAAGAGATTTGAGTTTTGCAGTGACAAACACAAAACAACACCAACATGTTATTTCTAGAAGGACAAAAGGACAGAGAAAAGATTATCAAAGCACCTTATCTATTCTATCTCTTGGAAGCCAATATTTATTTGTCTCCCATCCCCGTATAATCTGTAGATGCTCAGTAGAAAATTCAAAAAAATAAAATAAAAGAAGTGGTCAATACACTATTTAACTGTCTCAAAACAAATGCAAGGCACATAGCACACTAAACAGTAGCAGAACATACAGTTTTCTAGGTGGGAAAAACACAACAGAGCAATGCTTTTGTATAGGAACCCATGGAATCAAAACGCTTTAAATGCCAAGAAAATAAAAATCAATTTTGTATGCAAAGAAAAAATGTGGGTGACATTTCTAAATCCATGATATCTTGGACTAGCAAAAAGACAGTACATGTATTTGGAGGAGCATTAGCAAAGCTCCCTAGGTCACAAGGATTCCATCTCATGGCATGGTAACTAGCAAGTATTTTTGAGTCATGAAAAGCTACATGGGTTGAACTGTCCAATTGAATGACATAAACTTTGAGTCTCCGTCCATCAGTAGCACCCTTTGGACAAATAACTAAAGATATAAACTAATTAAATTTCAAAAGCATCCCAAATGTCACAATTAAGGTTGTGGAAATCGTATGTTTCAATAACTTAAGGATCAATTAGGTTAGAAAGATAGTTATGGTTTTCTATTGAAATTTGTGAAATTAAAATTATAGGCTTTATGGAAAGAATGTGGACTTGTACCAAAGGTAAGTACCTATGATAGGCCACTTGATGTGCACCACTGAAGACAAGACCCTAGGGCCCCAAAAGAAGGAGACATGCGGCCATTGCATCAATAGCAGATGCTGTGGAAGATGCTCATTTCTTAGGTGGATGCCCATAGGAAGGGAAGATAGCCCAAAGAGTGGTTGCTAAATGCTAACACAATTTTTCCCCAAAGGCCGCATGAAGTTGCACTAGCCATAACCATTTAACTAAGAAGCATGGACACTTATAAGAATATGTCACGTCTGTGTTGAACACCATGCCGTACATGACACTAGTCGGACAATCCCTCAACACATGTCAAACAGGAGTCCAAACGTGTCCTATTATTTTAAAATTTTGTACGAACCGGACTCATTTCAAATACTTGAGTGGCATATGTGTCCATCACTTACACACATGAAATACAATACAAGTTTAAAGAATAAAACTTGAGATTCAATTGTAAAATAAAATAGTGTGGATTTATATCTAGTTTGCATTTAGGTATGGAATATATAGTATTTAATTTTAATATTTATTCATTATCTTTTGAGTAAAATATTCATATAAATGACCTATAAAAATATATAAAATATATATTTTTGTTGTATCCTCACCATGTGGTGTCCTACACTTTTTTAAAATTGTCGCATCGGTCTGTCCTATCATGTCATGTCAGTGCTTCTTAGCCATTTAACATATGAAACCTGTTGATAGGTCAGTAGATAAGGAAGTTTCCTAAGCACAAGGCTTATGCAACTTATGAGCAGTTAGAAGGTAGCTCTCTAGCCCAAACTATTGGTATGGCTAGAGGGATCTAGATTGTATTGCTGGAGTTAGCGGCCAGCAAGGTATATATCCCCATGCCCCAACCCCATCCACTCCACACCAGGAAAAAAAAACGTAAAACTGAATAATTGTAGAACATGTGCTGCTTCAATCAACTGCAAAGGAGGGAAGCCATCTTACTTCAATCCGTAGACATGCAAAGCCTTACCGCAACACCTCCATGCTTCTCAATCATTTTAAGGTTCGCCCACTAGTGCTTAGAGTCAAAGCATTTCCGACATCCCACTATCTCATGTAAAAGTATAATTACCAATAAGCATATGGCCAAAGGTGGGTTAAGCTTTCAAAAGGATTGATGTGGAGCATTAAAAGTTCAAGAAAAAATAAAATTTACAGAGCAATAAGGTTGGCAAATTGCTTGGTTTCAAGTCGAACTCACATGGGATCAATTAAAATTGTGTAATTAAGTTTTCAGTCATATCATTTTATGATGATTCAGCCATTTTTATTATCAATACAAATTTGTATGTTTTATAGGTCATGGTATCGTAGTAATTTGTAGAATTTTGGACATGGTTGTAGTAGTTGCTCATGTGTCATCTTTTGACTCAAGTCGTATAATTTAGCTTTTATTTACAGGTCTGGTTTAGTTTTAGAAGTCAAAAAGTTGTACTTTCCAAATAGGAAGTTTTTTGTGTGTATGGGGATAGGATAGGTTACTGAGTAGCCAATGATTTTAGAGAGGACTCATAGTAGAGCTCAAATAAGATTTACCACAAATAAGTTATAAAGACCACCTATAAGATACCTTTCCCTAATAGGCAACGGAATCAGAGACCTAGATGGAGAATTCTCTCTTAGTTGGACTGGCCTGAAGGCAGCCAGACCTGCATGGGTTGCAACATCAAGCCGACATCCTCATCCTAGGCCACAAGACCCTAGAATTCCAGCGATGTGAGTTGAATGGGTCGTTCGGCTTGCCTCTCAGTTTTGGCCATGCTAATGCAGTGACTAGTGAGGCAACGACACGGTGTGCATGAACCGTTCCTCGCGTCCTGTTCAGCGTCCCAAACACAGGAGGGATCCGACACGTCTTGTTCGGCATCACGAACACGTGTCACCAATGTACGTTGCACATGTGGAAAGCCATCACATAAAACTACTGTGCTGACATGTACACCTCATGTTGGGGTGGTGTATACATGGATATGCGGTATCTACATTTTGCTCTCTTGGGATCGTGTGCATCACATGGTGTGTGCGTTCATGCAGATGTAGTACGTCGTAATAACTGACATGTCCAGCATGTCTGAGCACATTAATTGCCTACATTGTTCACACCACAAAATATGAAATGATGTGACAGGACACGATGTGGCATAATTGCCTAGATCGGTGCACGTTAGTGGGTAATGACGCATATTTGAAGCCCCTTAAAGGATACTTAGTCTTAGAGAGTACTACTTTGAAGTTTGTTCTCTAGAGAGTATGCAACTTCCAGCAATCCGATAATTCAAAAAGAAACAAATTATTATTTTGCTTTTCCGAAATGGCATGTGACAGAAAAAAAACGTCCACCCTCTCCTCATCATCATGCCGAGGAACAGTCCCCAGGAATTACGCTTGGAGAATATTGGTGAAGGGATCCCGTTTTGGGGGATACAGACTATTATTGGGTTGTTGTGGAAGGTTTTAAGCCCTGTGCAGATGCCACGAATGCTACTCTGTTAATTGAGGGAGAAGAGGTTGAAAAGCGCAACAGCATCGTTCATCCCTCTTCCACTCTTCGGTTTATTGTAAAGAGGGGAGACCTGCCTTGTTCCTTTCTTGCCTACAAGAGTTCAGAGTTTGGTGTTGGAGCACATGCACTCCTGGACCAGCTTTGTACTAAAAAAATTTTTCAAAACCCAAGGAAAGCCAGAGGTGCTTTATGCCGTTCATAGTACAAAAGGTTTGTGTATGAATAGGAACAAGGACCTTCTAGATGTTCTGCTCCTACGGTGGAGTACTGAGACACAAACATTCATACCTGCCTGGGGTGAAGTTGGTCCCACTTTAGAGGACATAGAATGTACTCGGGTTTAACAGACTCGAATATGTTGACTTCCGAACGTGTGATCTTACTGAGTAAGAAGTCAGAGACTTATCAGTTTCTTTGCAACATCTTTCAATGCCAACCATAATGGTTCGCAAGGTGGTGGGATCTAAGAACTCCTTCAGGCAATGACTACGTTATTTCTTTAGGGATTACCCTCCAGGTTCTAGGCAGGCTAAACCTTGGCTGGATATCTTGTTCTGTGGTTGTCTCGCCATACTTTGGAGGGACAGCCATAAGTTGGCAACAATAAGTCACTTTTTCCATTCGATGCAATTCTAGCCCACAGCCATTCAGTGCTTCTAGGGCCTTTGTTCTTAGGAACTTTGTTTCGTCATTTGGACATGTTGAAGGGCAATATGATCCATTCACATGGCCATTGCGATGTTTCCACACACTTGGGGACCTACTTCCTAAAAATGTTTATTTTTTATTGATTCCCGAGAAGTGCACCACCACGGAACGAGTTCCCAAAGTTTTGGTTGAAGATACTAAAGGCAACATCATTGTGGCCAAGAATGGTGAACGAGTCAAGAAGCCCGTTCGGTTGCCCTGAACATACCGTTGGATGAAAGTTCGGAGTGCACAAAGTTTGAAACTGGTTTTTGATTTGTTGGAGTATTGTCTTTCATTGGTATGTCTCACCCGTGGTTGACACTACTCACGTGGCTGTACGTTCGGATGTGAATACAGAGGTTGTCATTGGCAACACTAATCCAAAAATTCTCCTTGCTGCTGCATGGGTTATTCCTAGGGCTCTTCCAGCCTACGCTGAGAGTTTGAAGCAAGTGGCTCTTTTATTCAGTCAAGTACAACCTCACAGGGTGAGCCAACAGTTTGGTTATGACCATGGTGCCAAAGAGGGTGGCAAATTCAGCGTGGAAGGCGTTCACGCGACCATTTAAATTGACTCAATATTACTTTATCCCATTTTATTTTTTGATAAGTAATATTACTTTATCCCATTAACCAGTGACATTTTCACCTTCTTAATGTCTGTTTGGTATCGTTTTCAAAATTTTCATTTCCATTTTTCGTTTTTCCATAAACCAATGGGAACTTTGAAACCACCAATGTTTTCATATGAATTTCATTGACATACAAAAATGATTTCCAGAAACTCAGAAAATAATTTTTTTCTGATTTCCTCAAACTAGAGTTTTAGACAAAATTTTCAAAACAGTTTATCAAAGGCAATCTCGATGATTTGTAGAGAATGAAATCAGAGAACAGGAATTGGTATCACAACCAAATGCAGCCTTAAAATTCAAAGTTACGTGCTCGTTTGGGTATCACCAAAAAATATTTATATTTATTATATCATAAAGATCAAAAGCGTTAATATATTTCTTCAATTAACAATGCCTACACAAACTTAAATTCTAATAATTTACAGGTGAGAATGTAATGTTTTTTAGTTTAGCGGCTAAAAATGACACTGAGTCATTGTTAAAGGGGTCAAAATGTAATTAACCCTTAACTTTTCTCACATTTAAAATGTTAGGACTACATTTGGCTTACTTCTAAAAGTTGGGAGACTTGAATAGAATAAATAGAAATTGAGGGAATATATTGAAATCTAAGGCGAAGTTGGAGGTGAAAAATGTTTATTTGCATGCAAAAAAACTAACTGATGCGCAAAGGTTAACACAAACACAATCCAAGCTAAATAGAGTTTTGACTACCAACTAAGAAGCACGAACACAAGACAGGGATATGACAGGATACGAACACGCTAACACGGCATCCGACACGTCAAGGACAAAAAGACAAATAAATATATGTTTCTATACATATAGAAGAAAATAATAATTATTTCTTTATTTTTTATATGACAAAAACATTTATATTTTATTATGCCAAAATAATAAATCATTTTTCACATTCTACGTATTGGAAAAAAGCTGCAAACAAAAAGTCCTAATATCCATTTTAGAAAGCTCTATTCACAAATAAATTGAAAATCTTAATTTTTAGAAGTTCTAAAATTTAAAAGTCTAAAGGAGGAGGGATTAATAAGTATAAATCCACTTTGTTTTCATTTTATTATTGAATCAACAAGCTATTTCTTCAAACTTGCAATGTGTTGCATGTGTGTCCAAGCAATGGATAGGTGTCCCCCAAAGGTGTGTTTTGTTCTAAATTATTTTTAAAAATAATAAGTCATGTTTAGACGCATGTTCGAGACACGTCAACAAATGTCCGACAAGTGTCCAACACAAACATAAGAATTCATTAGAAGTGTGTGCTTCTTAGACTACCAGGTATAAACTACAGACGGTGTTAAATTAGCATACCATGCACACCTACCAAACCTTTACTTTACCTGTTGCAGCTCACCAAGGTATCTTCGAGCATGTTCACATGCTGCCGGTCGTGCAGAAAGCTCACTAAATCTGCATCACCTTTCTGTAATAAGCTTTTGAATTTGCCAAGACTAAACCATGTCTATGTTACAAGAATTGGACACCAAGGACAGACCTGAAAAATATGGGGTCGCCAATAGCTTTTAATGAATCTAGGCGCTCTTGAAATTCAGGCAAAGAAGCATCTTCACCATCAGTGTACAACCATTCCTGCACCTGAAACAGTGCAATATTCCCAATTCAATAACACTTAAGCAAGAGCAATGTGACAAAGCCTTGCTGGTTGCAACCCAAGAAAACACAAAAAAACAAAAGAGGAAAAGAAGACGGGGAGAGGGGAGAACGAGAGAGGCAACAGAAGAAACCTCATCAAGTTTTTCAATGAAGGACTGACATTCCTGGATAGAAGCAATTTTTTCAAATTCCTCTTCAAGCTGATTACACAAAAAAGAAATAGAAAATGAGTAATTTACTTTGAGTTGAAAATTAACAGAAACACCAATCAGCAATTATAGAACAGAAAAAAAAAAAAAACAGCATAAACAAACGAGGGAAACACAAGAAAGAAATAACAATTGATTAATATATTTTTTACTTATCTAAGAGAAGAAAAAAATAACACTAGATTCTATAGAGTAAACCAATTCAATGACCAACTTCAAAGCAGAAGCATAAAACAAATAAGAGGGGACCAGTGGAAACAAAGATAAATCAAAATAAAACAAACACCAGATCCTGCACAACCACACAAACACACGCAGAAAGACAAAACAGGTGAATGTAGCAAATAAGTGGTCATGAAAGGAAATCAAGATCATAAAGGGAAGCCTATTAAAGCCTTAAACATTGAGCTGAACTTCATATGCAGAAAAAAAATGTTCTTACAAAAGTTGCTCATGCAAAAAGGAAGAAAAGAGAGTAGTAAAATCTTAACTAGACTATTGCAATATAATTGCCACAAAATATTTCAAATCATCAAAAATAAGTTGGTGAAACCAGTATATTGATTTGGTAAAATTCATGTTAGTAAATACTAGGTCAGATTATCCAAAGCACTTCAAACCTTTTCTCTAGTGGCATATATGTATCCTTCAAGATTGTTTTTTAACTCTGCAGTTCTTTTTCTTTCTGCATCCTTTTTATCCAGTGCTTCCAACTTTCTTTTAGCTTCGAGAAAAGCTTCTTCAGAAAGAGGCATTCCTGGTCCCACCACCTTCTCAATAATCTAGAAACAAGTGCTAAATGAATGAGTAATTGTTAAATAAATCCAATAAAACCCTGAAAACTGAAAATTGTTTGGAATGCATCACACCTTTAGTGGAACTCTAAAAGTCCTCTTCTTTAGCTTTTTTTCTGTACCAAGATCAGTAGTGTTTTGATCATTTACCCTGGAGTTGGATGTATTACTAAGTCCACCATCTTTCTGCAAGCTGTCAACGCTTTCTTCTGGAGTGTTATGGGGCCCACCTTCAACTGATATGTTAGGTGAAGCAGAAGTTAAGTTCTCCACAGTAACATTCTTTTTGGAAACTTCTATCAATTCGGATATTTCAACAACAGCATCTGCTCGATCCAAAGAAAATACCCCATTTCTACTGAGAGAGAAATGCAGATTGGCCTTGATGGGGGAGGAAAGATTACGGGATGCATACCTAGAAAACAAAATGACAGAACAGAAAAATCACATACAACAGAAGAATAGAACTTCACTTTCTCAAAGTATAACACCAGAACCCACATCAACATATGTTTCAGAAAGTAGTTGCTAGGCCTTACTTTTCACTAGCATCGGTCAGACCAGACACAGCATACTGAGCAAATATAGGCGAAGCAACACCAGGTGGTAATAGGTCTTCACTCTCATAGGCAAGCGAAACTTCAAAGTCTTTATTATGTATAATCGATCTAAACATCTGTCAGTCAGGTAAACAGGTAACAATTATTGAAAAGTAAATGACGGAAAGGAATATCTATTCTATGTTTTATCATCTCTAATGGAATATATTCCCATTATCATGTGATTTACCTTACTGGGTAGTTTTTTCATTCTTTGCACAAGCAACTGTCTAGTGCTTTCATCTTTCAGAAGATCAGGACCATCTAACTCAATCACAAACCCATATGAAGAACCATCAAGCATCCCTAGCTTTCGATTCAATTTGATTCCGTCACTTAAATTTGCTGTATGTAATGCAGCACCAAGGACAATAGCTTCATCAGCATCCAAGTGTTTGTCCAGATCTCTCCTCCCAAGGAACTCTTGGAGCTTAGCCTGTAAGAGAAGGAAAATTAAGAATCGCATTCCTAACCATCAATCAGCAGTTGGGATGAATGCTTTAAGAGACAAATTTGCTGCTATGTTGATAACCTTTGCATGGTCATGCTGTAAAGCCAAGCAGTTACTCAACAAGCATCCTTAACTTCCATGACAGGCATGTATGCCAACATAAAGGACGAATATGGTGGATGCAGCAAGTTCAGAATAGTGTATACACACTCCCTCAGAATATCATCTTTATAAGTAGTATATTTTATTCTGTTTCAGTACTGGCAAAACTTGCCTTGTTGTATTTCTTCTTCTTACTTGCCATTTACACTCATTGAGACTTCAAAATACCCACAAAAATAAAAAATAAAAAACAAAAACAAAATGAAACAGAAAGTCCACTAGGCAGTCCTTACATATATGACTACTATTTCATGAAGCCACAAATAAGCATACAAAAAAGAGAGGTCGGCCATAAAAATCATCCATACAGTATTCAAATCCATCTCAATGTTTCACAGACAGTGAGGTACTAATTGACATGCAAATTGTCAGACTTTTAACTTCATGAGAAGAACTGAGACCAAAAGACTACTTTGAAAGATATACTCGTAAAATAAAAAGCCTGGATGGTTCAAAATCCTAATGCAATAGTCTTTATAATCTAAACCTAAACAACTGAATTTAAAATATTATCTCCCTGGTTCCACAATGAAAGGCTATCATAGACTTGAGAGGGTTCTAATATTTGTTCTTACACTATACTGTCTATACAAAATGCCATAATGTAGCTTCTAGTTCATGTTCAGCTGCAAGGGAAAGAAGATAGTGAAGACCTGCAGTTTTGGCACTCTAGTGGCACCTCCAATTAACTCCACCGCGTGTATGTCATCAACTTGCAAACCGGAATGCTTAAGTACTTCTTCAACAGGGAAAAGGGACTTCTCCCAAAGATCATTGCAGAGCTCTTCAAACTTCTCACGGGTTATCGTGCTCCTGGTAAGAGAGAATGAGAGAGATCAGATAAGCAGATTATTTATTTTCAATCAATTAAAGTAAGCCAACAATCAAATGAACAAGTAACCAGAACACTCAAAATATCTGATAGAAATATTGTAGAGGTGTAAATGTCTGATACAAGAAACCAAGGCACGTCATATATTTGTTAGCAATGGAAATATATCTTTACAATCTCAGCGGCACAATTGATTGCATGGTCGGAGGTATATCCAGAAAGAGTTGAATCCATCTTTGGTATGACATTCTGAAAACTTTACCAACTTCTTAGCAAGAATCTTAGAATACCATGATATATTGTCACACCAGGAAAAACTCTCCTTGCAAGAAGCTCATACATGTAAATTGAAGGGGTTAATTATTGTCTCAAACTTTTGATGGTAAATTCCAGTGTTACCAGAAAAGCTGATTCCCTAGTGACTTAGGTTTTGGGATGCACCTTCCAAAACATAGTACAATTTTGTTCCAAAACGGTGACTTTAGGCATCCAAAATGATCCCAAAACCTAAATGTTGGCCTACCAAAACCACCACCTATTCTATATAGAGAGTAAAAGCATGTTGGGTCTATAATAATATATTCTCCTATTGCCACAAGAAATTTCTAAGAGGAAAACATAGCATTCATGCACTCATTTGTGGTCCATTGTGGTCCATTCTATACATACTTTTCAATTCAGAAACAAAAAGAGAAGGAAAAGGAGAAAAGGAACCAAAAGGTAGCATGATGCTTTCCTCCGAAATGAAAGCATGAAGAGCAACATAGCTGATTTTTTCCAGAAGCAATGGGAAAGCATTTACAAAAATTCTATTTAATAGTTGGAAATTGAAAGGCAAGAGGTAGGGATACCAAACTCTAGTTTTCTTGATACATGGAATAGAATAGAAAAGTAATGTACGTCTCATCTCAGGTCTAAACACATGAATTTTTAGCCCAGGTGCAACTAAGTAAACTTAATAGGTAAATTGTAATCCACTATTTCTTGACTATTTTACATATTATGCAAATTTTACTCAGCAGTTGTTGCATATGCATACAAGCAAGCACAAAAAAGTTGGCCAGAGTACTTCAGAAAAGGGACTTTTATCAACGGATTTCATAGAATACCAATAATATCATTAATGATAAATTTCTTCAAATTTAACATCCCTGATTTCAATAGCGGGACTCACCAGCATGCTAACAAATGTAAATCGCCTATTGCTGCTTATTTTCTGAAAGTCCAGATTGTTACCAGCAACTTTATGGAGAAATCACCTCCTTTCTTAGATAGTTTCTACTTGACACTTGCTGTCCCTACCCAATCATTCAGTTTCCTTTTGTTTGCTGTCACAAAAGAATCTTATTGGGGTAAGCTTTGGTTTATGTGGTGAACTATTTGAATTGTTATTTTGCAGTGGTTGAATTAAGTTTTATTAAAATGGTTTCTTCAATATCTCTGCAGATTGCACAACTGGTTCTATTGTCAATATCTCTGCAGATTGCACAGCTGGTTCTATTGTAGTTTTGTTCATTCATTTTGGGAAGTTATACTTGCTTAATTTTGGGTATTTGATGCTTACTTTTATAGAGTTCTCCAACTTATTGTCACAGTGCATGTCACAGTGCAACTTATTTGGGAAGTAAAATTTAACAATTAAATTTTACTTATCAAAAAATAAATTAAAAATTCACCAATAAGGCAACAATAAGCACTACATAATATAATGAAGCTCATTCCAAGTGCATGCTACATAGAGAACAATATTTTTTAAAAGTACCAAGAGTGAAAGCCACAAAAAGCTCATTCAAGAAAACAAAAAAAAAAAAACTACATAAAAATAACTAAATAGGTGCCAATTTTCTTTGGATACAAATAACCATGTACATATAGGCTATGTATCAAATTCCAATGTTCTTTATTCTCACCCCATTTGCCCTTGGCTGATGTAATCAGTATGAGATTTCTATGTGGCTAGAATCAAAGATGGACCCAAACAAAACATAGATTAAGGCCAAAAATATGCAGCATAACATTTCAAGGGCTGTTATTTTGCAAGTTTTAGTAAGGAAGACTCAAAATCCACTAGCAACATGGCTCAAAATAAAACTCTTATAAACTACAATGATAAGAGTACACGAAATTACCAAATTTGAAATATTAGTCTCCAAAAAAACTTTCAAAAAGAGAGAAGAGCCTTATATTTAAAGTAGCCAATAATTATATGGTGAAGTAGTTGGTAATAAAGAGAACTACAAATTAAGGATAAGATGACAAGTGCCTTGTATGCACCCATTCAATGTCAAGCAAGTGACAAGTGGCATGTATAGAACCACTTTAATGATAGTGGCTTACACAAAAGGATGAGAATTATAATAAATGACAAGCCATTTACAAAGCACCCACCTAACTTATCCAAAAATAAATAATAATAAAAAGTTCACAAAGCACCCTCCTGTAAGACAAGTGGTTTATGAGCAGCCACAAACTCGAAATGCAGTCTCACAACTAAGGAAACTTGCAACAATACACCTAATGACAAAACTAACATAACTGTAAACATAATAATTAATTATACGGCATCACCTTAACAAAAATCCAACTCCTTATACTCTATTTTCTTCCAAACTCGTAGAGCGCAATAAAACACCTTTCCACCAAAAATAGCCTTGAATCTTGTTCACATCACTTCATTCCTTCTTGTTACACTTAATGGTGGCAAAAAGATTGAATCTATTCTCAAGTTTTGATCTATCCAATGGCCATCCCAAGTAAGTAAAAGTTTCTATGCTTTAAGAGTAGATGCAAGTCATGCAACAAGCAACTACCTCCATCTTAAACAAGTAACTTGCGACAACAAAGAGTTTACCTAAATAAATCCGCTTAAGGATTTTTCAGAATCACGATGGTGCAAACTTACGTAAAATACAAGCAAGACATTGCGCATACCACAAGAAAGCTAGAAATAAAAGAATTAAGCATTGAAGCCCATACTTAAAACCAATAAAAAGAACTCCACAATCAGTCAATAACGAACAACATCAGGGTTCCTATTTGTGCTGATGCTAGATAATTCTTACGATACAGATAAACATTCTAAAAGTTAACCCACCCAAGAATGAATACTATAGCCGTACAAAACTTGATTCCCCCAATCAATGGTGATCAATTGCTTATTTTTCAGCCAAATCCAAATTTCATGGTGTTGAAAACCAATGTCAATGAAGGCATGTAGTTACTGATATAATCTATCTGAAGTTACCCAGGCCTGAAGTTATTTTCAAGTTACTCAGGCCTGAAGTTCGTTGATTTTCAAGTTACTTAGGCTTAGAGTTGCTTACAGGGTTTTCAAGTTACTTAGGCTTAAAGTACCTTCATACAAAGGGTCATTCAAACTTTAGAAAACTAGTAATAACACAGATCCAACCATTACATTATAACCCATTTGGCCCATTTCTAATGCAAAGTTGCCTCTCTTTCTTTTTCCTTATTTTTGATAACTAAATAATCTCATTTATGAACTAAAACCCGTATACATGCGACGTGTGCAAAATAAAACTATAACCCACAAAGAGCTATGATTAATACAATAATTCCAGATTTTCCAAAAACTGGAGAAATACCCTGGAGAAACTGAATTAATCTGAAAAACTAATAACTTGTGCAAACAACAGACCCTTTGCCCCTCTTCGTCGCTCTTTACATCAAAAGCAGTGGGCAACCTAGCAGAATTAGAAAGAGGGACGTAAACATATGCTTTCATATAAATAATAAGACTTCTTCATTAAATTCTAACAGCAACTTTTTCAGTTCATTCTAGTCATCCTTGCATTTGTACTGGGGATTCTTGGAATGCTACAACCTAAACTAGATGCATGATGAAACTCAGTGTCCTTTATACACTGGAATCACTCCGCCTTGTCCACTAATTTGCCCTCTTATTTTTCTTAACATATCCACTCCCAAATTAATGGGACATCTCTGAGGACACAAAATAAACCAAAAGGAATGAAATTATTTTCAGAAGAAACTGTTCCCCGACAATGAAAGCCAGGAAATTCCCATCGAAGGCAGTAAAGAGTGAACAATGCCCTTTAAATTCCACATACCTAAAGTCATGATCATCATAAAGAGATTCAACGGAAATTGGAGCCATTGTGTTTGCACTCAGAATTTCTTTTGTGCGCTTAACCTGTTTCTTCAACTTTGCCATTGCCTTAGGAGACTTCCTCACATCTACCCCATTTCCAACTTGGTTGTTGAACTCGTCCGCAAAGTACTCCATCAACCTTAATTCCATATCCTGACCCCCAAGTTGGGAGTCCCATTTAACATCCTTGACCTACAACAATTTCAGAGGTTAACTAGCTGGCACGCAACGAAGTGCTAAAGTTTAGATAACTGCCATCAAGAATTTCACAAATATATCACATAAACAAAAATACATAATGGCTTGAATAAAAAATGACATGCAGCATTAGGATCCTACTAATCAGAAACTATTTGCTGTTAAATGAAACTAATTAACATACACTGCAACTAGAATAAAATAGGAACTGATTCAGCAAATACCACAAATATAGACTCGTGCAAAGAACCCATTCTACAAACTTTTCCTGAAAAGCAAACAACTAAAAGATTATATTTCCAAATACCATGCATTTCTTACAAATATGAACAATACAGATTTATATAACGGACAGAGCATATCAAAAGACTAAATAGAAACAAAGATGGATATGCATTGGAATTGGCCAATCAATTGTAAAGAATTATAGCAAGCGCTCCAAATTTTCAGTCATATAAGCTAAACAACAAATCATTTCCTAGAAATCATAACTCTGAAGGAAGTATCTCGTAATGCATCACTTTCAGACCAAAGAGGTGTTTGTAGAGGGAATCATTTGTATCATTATATCAACGGGAACCCATTTTTAGAATCACCTGAAATTGGTTGATTGAGACAGTCTTCCCATACTCCTTCGCATTGTATGCAGAGAAATGCACAAGAGCTGCATAAGTATTACTCGAACCCATGTCATAGAATATAACATGCCTCGACCCGTTTGAGAAATCCTTATCAATCCCATACTGTAGCGCAGCACCCGAGTGCTCATTGACCAGCGAGAGCACATTAATCCCCGCCAACTGAGCCGCCTGAAGCAAACACTTCCTCTCTGCCTGCCCAAAATACGGTGGCACTGTAATCACAGCATCCTTTATGGGAACCTTGGAATGAAACTCCGCCAAATTCGAGGCATAGCCCAATAGCATTGCAGCCAATTCCTCCGGCGAATAAATTGTAACGCCGTCATCAATTCTAATACCCGCGGCACCTCTCGAATCTTCCACAATATCAAATGGCAAATACATTGAGTCGAGAAACTTTTTCACATAATTATAAGGCTTTCCTATTAAATCCCGAATATTCGAATAGACTTGATCGGGATACCTAGCGACAAGTCCCGCCGCTTCTTCGCCAATCAGGCGGTTGCCACCTTGGAATGCGACCAACACGGGGGATTTGCGCTTCGACATTTCATTAATCGCGATCGAGATTGGGCTCTGCCCGGGTTTTAGATTTACTACGGCGACTTTTAACCATTCTGAGCCTAGATCTATGCTTGAAACAGCTGAGTGGGACGTTTTTGCAACACAGAGGAGGATTGAGAGTAGTAACCCTAACCTGAAGAAGATATCTGACATTATTCTTCTGGATCGAGAAACGAAGAATCGAAAACCTGCACCCCCTACTTAGCGCTTCGTCTGAAGAGCATTCAATGAAGCCCCTAAGCCTCAAACCTCTTATAGGTATAAAACATATATATATATATATATATATATGTGCGTGCGTGTGCAGAACTAGTAGGGGTTTATTAACATGTATTGATTTCGATTTTCCGGGAAATTTGCTGAGAAAGCAAATTCTTGAGGCGGAGGAGGAGGACGAGTAGAGCGAGAGAGACTTGGACAGAAAATTATGAGAGAAAGCCGGGTTTTATAAAGTTGGGGGGTTTTAGAAGTCTCCTACGTGGAGAGACTTAACCAATGAATTGAGGCCGCATCGGCGAGAGTTAATACGTGGTGGTTTGTGAAAGGCCTGTGTGTCGTGTTCCTTCTTGTCGTAGATCTTCGTAGACGTTGAAGGTTCGTTTCGGTTTTTTGTTTTTTTGAAAATTAAAAATATAAAGAACATTAAAATAAGTGTATTTTTTTATTATAAAATATTAATCTGGTATTATTAGCAGAACAGTAACCTATAAATATCATTATTAGACTATAAAAAATAAAAATTAAAAACACACACTTATGACATACAACAAAAAATAAAAACTAATAGTACTTCCAAACAGACTCGAGTTTCACCAGCCTTGAAACTTTTAAGCTAGCTTAGCTTAGCTTAGGTACTGCTGATTCACCTCAACGCCCCTCCCCCCTCTCCCCCACCAAATTTAGGTCCTCTCTTGTTAAGTCAACCAATGTTGCACCGATCTATTTTAATACATAAAAGGTGAGCTCGTTGGTGTTTTGAGATTGGATTAACAGTAATTATTTTAATAATTGTTACAGTTATTTATAAATTTTAAATCATAATTATTTACAAATTACAAAGTGTATATTCGATTCACTTGTTGATATTGATATAATCATTTCTTATCCAGTGATTCAATCTATTGCGCCGGTAATTTAATAACAACTATCATCTCCAATAATAATTAAAGATTGCACACATATCGTCTGTATTCACTCTCTAGTTTGACTATACTCTTGCAATGTGTGTATGTTTCTAAAACACTAGTGACGGACGAGGAGCCCCTGTGCTTGCACCAACAAGTTGTCTTTGATCAAAATGTGGTGCACAATTAGAAATAGTTGTCTTTTAAGCTTGTATGATAATTCTCATATTAAGTCATCACTTAGTCTAAAAATTTAAATTCTTAATTAAGGGCCTAATAGTATATATTAAGCTAACATATGCGGTATGAATTTGATAAGTTTAAACTTGAAGAATAAATTATTTAAAAAGTAGCTGTGAAAAGCAAAATAGTTATAAAGGCAGTAGCTCTACTTACAAAAGCAATTAAATGGTGCATGTAAATTTAAGAAATCTAAATCGAAGTCACCCAATATTATACTCAATCAATAAGAATTTTCTAGTAATTTCTGACATTAATATCCAATCATTGCTTGTAATTTATTGAAATCGTCATAGACCCATTTTGCTTGTAAGCGGTACTTGTGTATTTTAGTCAATTCTACTTTCTAAAAGTAACCATATGAGAATTATCATACAAGCTTAAACTCATATTGCAGTGACTTCAGAAGTAGAGGACCTCACTCCACTCTAGCTACAATTGTTGTTATTGGCAGTTCTATGGCATTTTCCATTCTATTAGGTATCATTATTGAATCCGACATCTTTCAACACAAATAAATGAGATTTGCTGAACATTCAATATTAATTGGAGAGTAAATAATTGATTTGAATTACTACATGTGCTAATTAATAATAGTTGATTGGTGAATTATTGGAAATATGAAGATGAAAAGTAATGAGTAACTGTTGCATCTCCAACGTCTTCACCATTTAATCTATTGAGAAATACTGATACCTAATCAAAACTATTCAATCGTGTAAAATGTATGCATCAAATACATAAACATTTGCGTTTACTTGATTCATCGAATAACAGAAGGCCTCGACCCCCCATTGTTCACTACAATACCAAAGGATTACATTTTCAACACAAAATGCCAAGTTTCCTAAAGAATCAGAAGCTCCATATCCTAGCAAATGAGAAGCAAAATTCACAAAATTGGCCGATTCAGAACATTCAACATCATGAACTAGAAATTGGATTACAATAATTTACGGTAAATATTTGTTAAGCGCACCGTTCAGTGGATACAAAGGACAACGACGAAAAATCGAAAGAATATCAATTATATGCATCATGTTTCTTAGCCAAATCAATTCACCATAAGTTGTTAAACATGTCCATCAATGTCAGGCATAAGCATCCATAGCACCGAGCAAAAGCATTGCCTATTAAGTCCAGAGGAAATTTGGCAGAATGACATGCCATATAAAATACTTCCAAAAAATTAAATTAAAGAAAAGACATTAGAGAGCATCAAATAAAAGCTACAACAGATTCTCTGTAACTTTGTTATAAAGAAGTCCCACCTCAAATTAGTTGTTGGTTGTAAAATCAATTAATGTCTAGCAATTAAAGTTTCCTTCATAAACAATTTCAGAAAAGTCTTTCCAGTTGAAAAACCCCCCATCAACTTCGAATACAAAAAATTAACTAAAAAAATATTACCAAGACAATATATCTAATGTTTACCTCAAAATGTTTGTGTACGATAGTTACTGCCACTGGAGGTGAATCTAATTCTAAGTGCTGCAATACTTTAAAATTAAGCAAGGAGCAAGTTTTCGTAGCCTAGCTCCATACAAATAGTAAGGAGCGCATTTGTTTCATTGGTTCTAAAAAAAGCAATGGGAATTACAACAAAAAATGACATTATTTCAATCTTATTATCATCTACTTTTTTGTTTGTTTCTATGTATTTGATAGCAATCTTACTCTATTATAGGGGTGGACATTGGGTAAGATGTGTTGGGTCTGCATAAATAAAAATTTTCATTGGACTCAAACTAAATTCCAAGTCCATCTAAGCTTGCCCATTTAACATAAAATTTATTTAATACATAATTTTTTTATAAATAATATTAAATAGCATAAAATTTAATTACATATATAATATTAAAATATATTATTTTATATATATATTGGGCCAGGCTAGATGGAATCGGACCGAATTTCAAAGACAATTCTCAAACCCGTCTATTACACTAATCAGGCCTAAAAAAAAAATTTCAAACCCTATAATTTATAAACGAGCTTCGACGAGCTTATCGGACTTAATAGCCCATGGCTACCCCTACTCTATGATAAACAAATCTTACTAGTAAGGATAATAATATCACAATCTTACCGTGATTCTTGTTTCCATTGATGTTTACCAAAAGTATTGAAGCATGACATCCTGCAAACAAAAAAAAAAAAAAAAATCTTACAATCAAGGACAACATAGCAAATCCCAGATAGAGATTATGAAATCATAATTTTGAAAAAGCCCCACAATATGCACGTGTCATCTAATCCTCCAAAGCAGACTGTGCATGGAATTAAAGTAGACCAAATCCATGGTATTTCCTACATATGGAGACTGCACTTTGATGCATGGCTTTAGAGAATTAAAAGCGCACCTAGACAATGTTAAGTTCTGATACCAAAATATCCCTGGTAAGTAAATACAATACAATACCAATACAATGGGTAAATATAATACAATAAATACAATACAAGAGCACAAGAGTAAATACAATACACAAACAATAATTGTTAAGGAAAGGCAAACATAAACTTACCAAAGAAAGTAAGAGAGAGAGTAGGAAGAGATTTTGTAGGGAGAAATTTATTAACAGGAGAGAGAAAGGAAAAGAATGCGTGGTGCTTTCAACAAGAATGAATGGTCCCTTTTATAAACAAAGGAAAACAACTATTCCGAATTCCAAAATGTTAATTATAAGTCCGGAGACAAAAATAAAACACTTTATACAAAGTCAAAAGTTGCTTTATAAAAGCAATGGCGCATAATAGTGGTGGGTCCCTGATGAGTTAGAGTCGGTTGGCCGTTTGCGTTAAAGACAAGATGCCTTTTGTCTTTTAGTGCGACGGCGGAAAAGTAAAGAGATTCTTTCACAGGGGATGACTACTTTTTGTCGTCCTTATCCTTATCTAATGAGGTATGAGAGCGAGATCTTCTGAACTTTTTCTTGGCCATTATTTCAAGCATGGCATCAAAAAGATCCTCTGTGGTCAGAATAAGATCCAAGTCTGGTTCATCCTCATATGGATCTTGGGATTCTCCTGCTAGACAGGTGTGATGAGATGATTGGGATTGCATCTCTTCATCAGAATCTAAGTTAGATTTAAATGTAGCAAAAAATTCTCCTTTTAATTAGCGTAAGTATTCATACATTAATTCTTATCCTTTATAAGGGGATTTTGCATTTTTAATGCATTTTTTATTACATTAATTGGATGTAGAAGGATAAGATTGAGATCTCTGAAATTCAAATTCTTGCTGATAATCCTTCACAATAGCAGATACTTCTGCTACAGTCTTGTCTAATTCCTTGTCCATTTTGTTCCACCAACCAACATGGAATTAACGATAAAGACAAAGAAGGTTATCATGGTCTTTTTTTACTATAGAAGTCTATTTCCAAATCCAAGGTATCCTAAATTCTGTGAAAAAATGTAAAAGATTGGATCTATCCATATAATGGGCTGGGTCCATTTTATTAATTTGGGATGAATATGCAGCCCAAAGACCTAATTGTTCTTAGACAACATCAGATAAAATAGTATGAAGAGACCAAAATTTTTTCCACCAAACATAAAACCATTGGGGCCATCCTTTTTTTATAAATCTGTGAATTTAATTTAATCCACCAAGTATGTTTTTGTTTTGG
>CM065381.1:49894835-49922335 GCA_033060915.1 Euryodendron excelsum
CAAGGTTTTTATAATAAGGATTAATATAATTTAAACTCCCTAAAAATCCTTATAATTGAGTTTTATCCAAAATTTCATCAAGAAATTTGGAAGCAAACTCTATACTACGTGTAATATAAACAATTTGTCCCTGATGGATATTATGACCCAAAAACCAAACAGTCGTTTGAAATAATTTCATTTTAGGAGCAGATATAACTAATCCAATATGTAATATAATTTTCCAAAATATATCTAAATGACGAAAATGTTGATCTAAGGTTTGAGAAAAGACAAGAATATCATCAATATACACAAGAATAAAATCAGTGTAAGGAATGAAGATATCATTTATAATATTCTGAAATTCAAAAGGAGCATTTTTCAAACCAAAAGACATGACATTCCATTCATAATGCCCTATTAGAATAGTAAATACCATTTTATATCTATCAGATTCAACAACCTGAATTTGCCAACAACCAGATTTCAAATCAAATTTAGAAAGATAAGAGCTTTATGAGGACGATCAAGTAAATCTTTTTTATTAGGCATAGGATACTGAATTCATTTCAAAACTTTATTAAGGGGTTTATAATTGATAACTAATAGAGGAACACCTCTTTCAATTTCAGTATTTTTATACACATAGAATCCTGTACAACTCCAAGGAGAATAGGATTTTCTAATGAGTTTTTTTTCAAGTAAGGAAGCAATTTCCCTTTTACAGAGTTTAAGATATTCTTGACTTATTTGACAAGGACGAGCCCTCGTTGGTATTTGTTTATCAAAAAAATCATTTTCATAAGGAAGAGAGATAATATGTCTCTTTCTATCTCAAAAAGTATTAGGATGATTATTACAAATTCCACTAAGAAATTGTTGTTCAATTAATTTAATTTTATATTGAATCTTAGGTTTAACTAAAGATTCAGCAATAGTCCAAATCTCTTTTCAAACTTACTTTCCTAAAAAACTCTTTCTAAAAAATCTCTTTTCTAAAAACTCTTTCCAAAAAAACTCATTTCCAAAAACTATCTTCAAAATTCTACTTTCTAAAAACACTCTTCAGGTTTCCTTCCTATAAACTCCCTTCAAAATATTTACTTCCCAAAATCTCATTTTTTTGAAATCCAAGTCAAGTCCTAGAGCCAATGATTAAGAAACCCTAATTTTCACTTTCCTTTTCCACATCCAATCATAGCTTTTCAAAATTTTATTTTTTCTACTTCGAACTCTTAGGTTTCCTAGACCTCTTTTTCATGTCAAATCATATTTTCTAAATCCAAGTTTTCAAAATCTCATCATTTCTAATTCCATGTCAAATCTAGTCTTTCAACTTAGGAAACCAAATCTAATCCTCCATGTTTGGAAACAAAATCAAATCATCTTTTTTTGGAAATAGAAATCAAATCTTTCTTAATTCAATCTTTTCCTAAATTCTAAACTTTCCTAATGTCAAACCTTTCCAAATTTCAAACTTTCCAATCTTTCTAAATTTAAACCTTTCTTAATTTTTAAACTTTCTAAATCTTTCTTAAATCAAATTTTCCAAATTCCAAATCCTTTTTAGATTGAAATCTTTCCAAAACCAAAACTTTCCTAATTTCAAAGTTTTCTAAATTCAAAACTTTCTTAAGTTGAAACTTTCTAAAATCAAAACTTTCCTAATTCAAAACTTTCTTAACTGAAACTTTTCGAATTTGGCATTTCCCTAAAACGGAACTTTCCTGAAGTTCAAGCTTTCAAAATTCTAAAGCTTTCCAACGTTCAATCTTTCCTAAACTTTAATTTCTCTAAATCCATTCCAAATCAAATTCTTTTCAAATCAAATCTCTTTTTCAAAATCAAACTCCTTTCTAATCTAATCTTTTCAAATCAAACTTTTCACAAACTTAAAAGTGTCCATTTTCAATCGGACTTTGGTCCGAACTACGACTAACCAAATTCCCTAAAAGTGATACGTAGGCAACCCTCATGAGTGCGGCCATAACTTTTTTCAAGTTTCCAATTTCATAATTATTTTCAAATTTTCAATTTTATAATTTCTTTCAAGTTTCTAATTTCATAACTTTTCTTAAACTTCCAACTCCATAATCTATTTCAAATTTCTAATTCAAAAATATATTTTCAAATCCCTGTATCCAATTTCTAAAACTCTCTTTCGAAAATCAAATTTATCTTTTCTAAAACCTTCTTTCAAAATCAAGTCTTTTCAAATCTATTTCCAAAATCAAAGTCTTTTCTTGTACTTGCACATCATGCATCATGTCAAATTTCTTCCTAAAAGTTCTTTTCTAAAGTGGATATAATTGGGCATTTATTAGTCAAAGATTCCAAATGAGTAGACCTAAGGTGAATAGATATATAGGTACCTCAAGGGCGGATGGCTTAGTGCATCTTCCCTACACGTAACTAACCTCCGAACCTAAATTACTACTTTCAACGACCAAAGTTATTTTCAAAAAGGGCTTAAATATTTCCAAAGGTTGTCAAATAATCTATTTTCTTAAAAACCCTCTCTTAAGAAAGTTTTTCAAAAACCCTAAGTGTAATATTCAGATTGTACTTAGTTTTAGGTGTCTTAACTCACCTTAATCAAGTTAGGTAACGACGCCAAATCTTTTCCAAAAGCCCTTAATTCAAATCAATTTTCCAAATCAAACCTAGTCGCACTCATTCTTCTAGGAGGATGAGTTCTAACGAGTGCGAAAAATTAGGACGTGACAACATAGTCAGTCTTTGGAGGAAGCAAAAAACCAACACTCGACTGACACTCCCGATAGGGAATAGGGACTCCTTCGACCAAAGCTCCAAACATATACTCAGGTGAATCCCTAGCCGACTGGAACTACTCATGGAACTAATGCCAATGCCGGTCTCCTAGATAGGACTCCTGGGACTCATCACTGAGAAAGAAAATCCTCAACAGAGACATCGGGACCAGATACCAGACTACCTCATAATGAACCGATCCAACAAAAGGCTGCCAGGACACATCTCTAGCCTCTATCAACTCCAAATTTGCCCGTATCATCACGAAGTCAATAATCTCAGATCGGCGGGCCACCTGATCACGAGTCCATCTCAAAGTCTTAGGATAAAGGTCAGCCTTTACTACCTCTGGAAGGTGAACCAGTAAGTACTCATAACTCTATAAGACCAGAAATGGCCAAAACCTAGTCACACTGCCCCAGCGGGAAAAGGTCCAGACCCGCATGGATATGAAGAAGCAACCAAAAGAAAAAGACCCCTAGTCCAGCTCTAATAAGGCTCCCAAGTTGGTTACCACACTCACCAATTTGAAAGGGACAATCGACTTGTTATTGTTGCAAAAGCAGCTAAAAATAATATACAGAACTAGCCGTCGCCTCATAATGTCTCACCTCTCATGTGGTGGCTCAACAGAGAATGTGCTTTCATCCCGACTAGACCAGGACACAGGAAAAGCAGAACGGTCAGGAGGTGGTAAGTCCAACAGAGCACAAGCCTCGGCCCTACTAACTGGTTATAAGGTAATCTAACACCCAACGAAAGAAAGTGTCGTGATAATGGCCTAGTCTAACGGAGTAGGGCCTAACTCAAAGCCCACAAAGTGGAAGATCCCCGTCTTGCCAAACCATCTCTCGGTCAATGCCAATACTAAATACCGGTTCAAGCAGTTTGCCTGTAATCCCATGAATGCGCCGAATCCAATCTTTACCAAAAAGGTGTGGTAGAATGGAGTAGCTTGCTCCATGGTACTGAAAGCCTGATGAACGACCCTATTGGAGGAATGTCCAGTACCTCTAAATCCCTTAGATCCACATCTGTCTGCCGTCGCCTAGTAGAGGCTTTCTTGTAACCAGTCACACGGTCCCCTAGGCCTAGTGCCTCGTCTTCGACATCCATCTCTCTCTCAAGAGCCAACTCGACTGGAGGAAAAGGGTCGATTGGAGGCATGCCATCACTCCCGCTCCTGCCATAAGAGGTCCTTCCAGTGGACCTACGGCTACCCCAGGAACAACTAGAACGACCACCCGAGTCAGTACGAGCACCCTTCCCAGACCGACGCCTCCTCTCAGAACTGTCGTCACCCGCGTCAGACATCCTAAAAGTCAAATCAAGACAAAGATATCAATATATGGTATATACATAGTTCAAAAACACAAGAGGTATGGAAAAAGAAAACAAAGAAAAGAATGAATGACACAAATCTACTCCAAATCAATTTCCAAAGGTTTCCTAAACTTTTTCTTTCAAAAGTTTATTTTCAAAATCAATTTTCAAAGGTTTCCAAAGCTTTTTCCTTCAAAATTTTATCTCCAAAATCAATTTTGAAAGTTTATTTTCAAAATCAATTCTCAACGGTTTTTAAACTTTTCCTTCAAAAGTTTTATTCAAAGTCCATTTTCAAAGGTTTTTCTAAGTTTTTCCTTCAAAAAGTTTTATTCTAAAGACCCCCCAAGTTTTCTAGGATCTTCTCTACCAAAAAGGCCCTACCCTCAAAGGTTTTATATCTTTAAAAAAAAATTCTAACTCTTTCCCAAATTTCAAAAAAGTTTGTTAGAATATCATTTATAAATGGTCTCTACAATGCCCAAAAATACTACAATGGAATACAAGTCATGCACCTCATGGCATCACAATCACGTAACACGAACATACATAAAACAATCTGGGCACATTCCTAAGATTTTTGACTTTTCAAACACATGTTCTATTTTTACAAAATTCAATAGTTTTCAAAATTATCACAAATTCTCCCAAAACTACTTCAAATATTTTCTAAAATATTCCCATATTTTTCTAAATGGTAAACGCAAATAATTCCATAAATTTCTCATTTTTTCTATTTTTCAAGCATTTTTTTATTTTTTGAAAATTTAAAATTTCAAAAAGTTTTCAGAAAATCACAAAACTTCATACAATTCCTCAACACATTTTTCTAAGGCACATGGTATGAAAATCTATCCAGAAAACCTAATGCCCAAAGTTGTATGAGCGAATTTTCAATTCCTGCAGAAACTCCCTTTACATAAACATGTCAAACTACTCAAACTAAATCAAACGGGCATCAAAACACAGAAACAACATCACCAGAGTGTTCAAATCACATCCAAACATCAATTTCAACTATTTACACAACTCAAACGGTGTTTTACACATCAAAATCAACACAAAATAAAAAACTCACCTCTTGGAGTTCTTTGGTGAAATTTTTTTTTTTGGGTAACAATTCTGGTGACAGTGACTACTTCCGGCAACTCTCCAGGGTCCCCCAAACTCACTGCTTCAAAGCTCAAGAGTTCTTCTTTGCAGAAATCGTGAAAAAGCTCTCAAACTCTTGAAAATTCTTCTAAAACCCGCAAGCTTCAAATAAAAGAAGCTACTAATGTTTTAAATCCTCAGGCCTAGCACCACTAGCAGTGGCGCCAAGAAATTTTTATGCCTAGTGGTGCCACAGTCAATTTCTGGGCAACTTTGCCCTTTTGCCCACCAAAATCTGATTTCAAATGTCCCCTTGGGCCAATCTGCCAATTTCAAGCACCAGTCTTCAAAAATTTTCAAATTCCATCCCTTCGATTGCCTCACGGTCAACATGGGACTCTTACTTTTTTGTCTTCGTCAAGCAAAGACAGAAGAAGAGGGGTAACTATAAGCACCCCATTTTTGCTTGCTCAATAATCTCTAGCCTGACCAGACTCATTCAAGCTTAAACTAGCTTTCCTGACTCAATCTAGTCAATCAAATGTTTCACGGGACCGTCGAGCCTAATAGAAGCAAAATAACCAAAATGTTCTTAGGGCATTGCTCAGTCCAATTCTAGTCGGTGCGTCTTCCTAAAGACGGTAATTCCATATTTTAACCTCAATTCCAATTCCAATCCAAATGCAGTCAATCAAACTCAATCTGGCATGACTTTCGAGAAAGTTGATCCCTCAGGATGAAAGTCCACCTAGTTTAGCACGTTTTTCAAGAACACCCCTTAGAACAATAAGTCCTATTAAACCTGTCGATCAAGACTAAACCCAAGTCTTCGAGATGGTAGAACGGTTCACTTTTGACACCTGCTAGCCCACTAATGTAGAATGTTTTTATCCAGCACGTTAATCGAGAAATCACCTAAGGCCTCGAGACGATAAGATCATTTAGTAACTTCTTGAGATTAGGCAGTCTCTGGGATGAACGCACACCATTAGAGTGAAGGAAACACTTACAAACATCACAATTGTCAAAGTGACAGAAACAATCACAAACAAGTCGACACTGGGAATTGTCAACAAACCCCCCATGTCACAGGACCGAACACGCCTCTTGGCCATGGCATATTTACCAAAAGACGGGATACCTTTGGAAACCAACTCATCACACGCCTTTAGAGTGACGGAAACACTCAAAACCTAAGTCCTTAGAGTAGTAATGCCACCCGTCCAAGATTGTCCCAAAGATAATCTAGCATGTCCGAGTGCCTTCCAGTCTTTTCTGGATTGATTTCGAGAGCATCCGATCAAAATGACCATTTTGCCCCTAGGCATCCGATTGCCTCTAAGAACCATACCGGCTTTGGGTATCAAACTGGTTACCTTCTTAGGATGCTTCCAATAGTATTCCTAATCTTTTAATACCTTTCTGGACCAATCCGAGTCTATTTCGGTAAATTCGGTGTAAAATGATTGTTTTGCCCCTGATAGACCGGTCGTCTATTCCAACCACACTAGCTCTGGGTATCAAATTGACAATCTCTCGGAACACTCTCAATAGTGTTTTCAGCCTTCTCACGGGTCACTTTGGGTCCATTTCGATGTTTTTCTAGTTCAACTATCCTAGCATTGTTTCTTAAGCCGGTTACCTTTGCAACACTCTTTCAAGGGTTCTTATCCATCCCTGGCCTTCTAGATCATTCCCAAACTTTTCAGAGTCACTCCTAGTGGAGCCCGGCCAAAAATTGCATAGTAGTCACTAGGACAAGTGCCCAAATCTTCAGTCTTACGTCCTAAGAATCAAAGATCTATTTCTTATAGCCTTAAAAACTTTCCAAATGAGGTGGCACCATTAGTAGTGGCACCAAGCCAATAATTGTCCTGGCACCACTCTTAGTGGCACTAGGAGAAATTTTGCACTGGCGCCACTGCAACAAGTGTCAGTTGATATTCCAATTGTCTATAAATACAAACCTTCCTCCTGCGTATTCTGGGTCCGCAAAAGTACCCCAGCAACTCTGCGTCATTGAAAACAGAGCTTGAACTCTCTCAGAACCCTAGTTCTCTCAACCCTCTTCAAATCTTAGCGCCCATACACTTCAACCCTAGCTTCTATACACCCCATACACTCAAACACAAGCTTCCAAGCATCCATCAAAGATCAAGTGGTACATATTCAAAGCTCTTAAAGTTCAAGCTGTTGACTCAAGGTTGATCCCCATATTGATTTTGATGATAACAAAATCATGTGGTTGTTATCTAATGATTTCACTTGAGTGTGCAGATTAGATTATAATCATTTGATAACAAGAAAATAATTTAGTTGATCGGTTGAGTATCAAACAAGAAGATTACTTAGGCAATCTTATTCTTGAAGAGATTGAAGATGCTCAAGTAGTTTAACAAGTATTAAAAAGAAGGATGCAAGTGACTGAAGATCTTATGATGATTCAAGAAGTTATTCAAAGAAGCAAAGCACTCAAGCAAGATTATTTAAAGAGTACTCAAGTTGACAAGGAATCAATTCTTGAAGACTAACGTACAAATAGAAGTGCAAATACGACAAACGATTTCAAGTAGACTTGAAGACCGAAGAGCTGGCACCATACAAATATGGTTTACACTTCACTATGAATACCCTCGATCCTCATGACCATATCAAGTCCACTATATCATCATGTATGCTATGAACTTCTAAATTGGTTGATTTTTCTACTCTAAATCTAGAAAATGCATTGAGGCATAAATCATAAAAGAAAGGGGGAGCAATAAGTTAAAGCTTGTCAAGTAACAATGGAGAACTTGTCACATTGAAGATTTTGAAGAACTTGTAGTGAGAAGCTTGTCAAGAAACAATGGAGACAATGAGTATGATGAGTTGACACATTCAACAATCTCATAGTTGCAACCTCATTTAGATAACTCTTACAAGACATGGAAGCTTGCCTTGAAGATTTGAAGATATTTTGCAAGAATGGAAGAAAAAGAGACTCACTTAAAGACATGGAAGCTTTCTTAGAAGTTTTGAAGATGTCTTAAAAGTATTGATAAGAAATCATAAGAGTTGGAAGCTTCATTGAAGATTATGTTGAAGTCTTGAATAGATGGAAGAAGTTATAGAAAAAATCAAATTGATGAAGATCAAGTAAAGAAATTGAAGAAGTTCAAATAAGCATGAAAGATCAATTGAAGAAAAGAGATCTCAAGTCTTAGAAGCTCTTTTGAAGATTTTGAAGAAGACTTAGATCAATGGAAGAAGTGATGTTGATTGAAGAACTCTAAATGTAATCAAAAGTGAACTGATTTTATCTTGAAGAGTTGAAGATGTTCTTGAAGTCAACATGCCTTGAAGAAGTCTTTTCAAGCCTTAGAAACCTTAGTTGGATGATCCTTGAAGAGCTTGAAAATATTGAAGAAGATTGAAGAACTATTGCAAAAGTTAAGGATTTTCCTAAAAAGAGTTGACCCCTCAAGCAAAAGAGTTGACTTATTCAAACAGAGGCTGAAAATCTGATGGAACATCAAAAGAGTCGACCCCTCACTCTAAAAGAGTCAACTCATTCAAATAGAGTGTTGATTTTGCAGTCTCAAACAAAAAGAGTTGACTCCTGGCACAAAAGAGTCGACTCATTTGGACAGAGCCTTGAAAAATTTGCTAAAACACAAAAAGAGTCGACTCCTGTAGCAAATGAGTCGACTCCCGACAACAACAACTATATTTTCTGACAGGAGTAATGGTGTGATCTGCCACCAAAACCACTCCCATACTTCTCCAATGGCTAAAATAGATTCAAGGCTATATATACATGATCCCCAACATATATATGTACAAGAAGAACATGAGAAGAACACAAGATTAAGAGTTTCAAGTGAGATTTCATCTCCTACATCTTATACACTGTTTTTATTCATTTGGGGGGTTCTTGAGTGAGCTGAAAATTTATTTATCTACTCTTTGAGAGAGTGTCATTCATTGTACAATCTTCATCTATTATTGGGTTGGTTTGTAAACTTGTGAGTATGAGTGTTCTTGAGAAAAACACTTGTAAGTTTGAGTGGAGTTTGAACAAAATCACTTGTAAGTTTGAGTGAAGCTTGGACAAAATCACTTGTAAGTTTGAGAGAAGCTTGGACAAAATCTCTTGGGTTTTGAGAGCTTAGGGAAGAGCTCTTGTAAGAGTGAGCTAGGCACTTGGAGAAAAACTAGCAGCTGTGTAAAAAAAGTTTACATAGTAGAATACCTTCAAGAGGATCGAGGAAGAGAGGACGTAGGCAAGGTTTGGCCGAACCTCTATAAATCTGGTGTTCTTCATCCCTTTGCTCATATTACTTCTTTGCATTGCATCTTATTATTTGCTTGCTTGGTTATTAGTTTGATTGCTCACTGTTACATTACTTAAATTGTTTTTAGTTGCATTGTTTGATATAAATTTTATAAAACCCAATTCACCCCCCTCTTGGGTTGCCTACTTGGGCCAACACAAGCCAAGTAAAGCAAACAAAGCAACCAAAGTAAGAAGAAGACAAGGTTGGTTTTCTATTTACTTTTATGCAATCCGCCTTCTTTCTTCTCTCTCCTAACCCACTTGGGTTTTCTTCTATTTTAATCCCCCATCTTCTACCCCATTTTCTTGCATGCTTAAAATAAGAGACTCCCTGGTTCATGCCTAGGAGAACTGTTGAAGGTCACCATGCTAACGGCTTTCTTCAAGTTTAACCTAAGACAGTGTGGGTTCGGCCCCTTTGATTACGTGGTGAAACCTAATCTTGTATGTTCACGACCCTATTGCATTGTGGTTATCATGTTCACACATTGCATTCAAAGTTGTTTTTCAAAACTTGCATCAAAGTTGTTTTCAAAACTTACATTCAAAATCTTCTTCTTTCAAACTTGTTTTTAAAGTCACACTCCTAGGATGATTCTAACCATTCCATGGTTAGGGTTGTTTTAGGAAAGTGTTATATTCAATGTAACCATCAAGGTCTAAATTTTAGATTCAAACCCTACATTATTTTTATCAAAATCACCATTCTAAGATGATTCTAACCATTCTATGGTTAGGGTTGTTTTAGGAAAGTGTTGCATTCAAAGTGATCATTATGGTCCATATTTGAAATCCTTGTTATTTTCAAAATCACAACCCTAGAATGGTTCTAATATTTTCATATTTAGAGTCATTTTAGAAAAATGAGATATTCAAAAGACTTGCAAAAGTCTATATTCAAATTCTTTTCCAAGTAATTTTGCAAATCTACTTTCTAAAATTTCTTTTCAAAGATCTGCTTTACAAAAACTCCTTATCTTGAGAGTCCAAGTCAAAAGCCTAAAATCCCTTATTAGGAAACCCTAATTCCTTTTTCAAAATCATGATTTCCTATTTTGCCTCAAATTATAGATTTTCAAAACCCACTTTTTCTATATAAAATCATAGATTTCAAAATTCAAGATTTTCAAAACTCAACTTTTCTAAGTCCATGTCAAATCAAATCCTTTAATTTAGGAAAGCAAATCAAATCTTTCAATTTAGGAAATCAAATCAAATCCTCCAATTTTGAAAACAAAAGCAAATCACCTATTTTTGAAAATAAAATTCAATCCTCAATTGTAGGAAATAGAAATCAAATATTTTCCAATTTCAAAATATTCAAATCTTTCTTAATTTCAAACCTTCAAATCTTTCCGAAATCAATTTTTTCTTAAAAAGGAAAACTTTCCTAATTTGGAGCTTTTCTAATTCAAAACTTTCCTAATTCAAACTTTCCTAATTTGGAACTTTACTAAAATCTAACTTTCTAAAATCAAACCTTTCTATTCAAAGTACATGTTTCAACCCTAGGTTGCATAAACCGTAGGAGGGCAGACCCTAGTTCAACCTTAACCCTAAAGTTAGGAAGCTTTAATTCTTCTCTAAACTCAAGTCTAAACCATGATGGTTTTCAAACTCAAATTTAAGTCAAGATGATTTCAAAATTCAAATCAATCTTTCCAAATCATGTCCAAGTTCTACATCAAAGTTTAACTTCAAATTATCAAGTTCAATTTCAAATCAAAGTCAATTCCAAGTTCAATTTTAATTTCCAAAGTCTATTTCAAATCAAAGTTCAATTTTCAATCTTTCAATCAAAAGTTCAAATCCAACCTTTTCAAATCTAACAAGACCTCAAAGTGTCTATTTTCAATCAGATCCTGAGTTCAAACTACAACTGACATGATTCCCAACAAAAGGATACATAGGCAACCCTCATGGGTGTTGTCACCACTTTTTTCAAGTTTCAATTTTCACAACCTTTTAAGTTTTCAATTTCCACAACCCTTTTCAAAATCACTCTCTTTTCAAGTTCTTTTCATGCACTTGCATGTCATGCATCATGTCAAACATTTTTCCAAAATTCTCAAAGTAGATACAAGTGGAAATTGGACAATCGAAGATTCTAATTAAGTGAACCTAGGGTGAATAGACAAGTAAGTACTGCAAGGGTGGGATATGGTGATAGTCTAGTGCATCTTCCCTATATGTAACCAACCTCCGAATCTAGAATCACTGTTTTCGAAAGACCAAAAAAGAGTTATTTTCAACAAGGGCTTAAATCATTCCAAAGGTTTCCAAACAACTTGTTTTTTTCAAAAAAAAAAAAAAACCCTCTCTTGAGTAAGTTTTTCAAAACCTTTTCAAAAACTCTAAGTTTAATCTTCGGATTGCGCTTAGTTTTAGGTGACCTAACTCTCCTTGTCAAAGTTAGGTGGCAACTCCAAATATTTTTCAAAAGCCCTTATTCAAGTCAATTTTTCATTCAAACTTAGTCACACTCGTCCTTCTAGGAGGTTGAGCTCTAACGACATAGTACCATGTATTTTTCCACTTGTATTTCTCGCGTGTGAAAAATCGGGGCGCAACACCACTTGGAAACCCTAAACACTCCTCCACACCTCACCTCCAATGCACCACCATGACATGAAATGATATATTAATATGCAAGAATTCATAGAAACACAATCACACAAGCATGGACATGAGATTCTCACCTCAAGAAAATGAAAAACAAGTCCTCCTTTGCACTTCCTCCTTCCTTCTCCTCTCTTCTCTTCTTTTTCTCCTCTTATTTCTTGCCAAACACAAATGTTACTAACAAGCTCCTCTCTCTTCCCTCTTGGCTTGCAGACAACTATAGATACAACTTGTATCTATAGCCACACATGTTACACACACACAATGTTAGCAATAAGCACACACCTCCCATTAGATGAAACACACACCTAGGTGGCTTAAGGTTAAACCCCCACCTAGCACCTCCTTGTTTGCTTAAGCCATCACTAATCCACATTATTAACAAAATTAATCACACTTATAATAATTAATCATCATTAATATAAGCTAAGCATAGAGATTAATTAAGCTAATTATTCATGCTAAAAAATATGATAATCCTCCCAATGACATGCTCTTATTAAAACGTGATAATTGAGCGCCTCAATTAGTGTAATCATGCTCAATAACATATGCAATTAAGCTAAAAATGATGCGAAACAAGTTAGGATTTTACATACCATCCCTCCAGCATAGCCGAACTCCAAACAGGCCCCACTAGGCTGATACTTTGCCCGATTTTTGGCAACCAAACTACATCTGTACTAAGTCAGATCTCTGCTGAAATCACTCCATGTACACAAATTTACATTTAAGCCATGTATACCACACATTTCTACTGCTACTTCTCAGTTTTCGGTGGCTCACTTAGGCTTTTAGCCGACATACTGCATTAGCATTGTCAATCCACAGTTGCATTTTGACTCATCATAAGCCATCATAATGCCTGTTTTCAAACTCATAAAATTGTACATTTCTCATCAAATCACTCATAATGCCCATTTTCAAATCCAAATGCTACATTATTAGCCCCTAACCCTAGAGAAAGTGGGTGTAATTTACTCTCTATAAAATTATTAAATTGACCAGTAGATGCATATTCAATACTCGACCCCCAACACCCTATCCAAATAATCAAACTACATATAAAAAAAGGGAATAACACTTCACTTTTGACTAGCTTTTTTCCATTTTCAGACAATTTTGTCCCTTGTCTTTGCCCCTACTGTGATGATTTTATCCCTGGCTTCCGGCGAAATCCCATTGCTTTATTAGCATGTGGGTCCCACAGTTGTGCATAGTGTGCTTTTGATTTTGCCCCTACTTTATCTTCTAATTTCGGAGTTGTGTTGATGCATTGTTATGGTGGATTATTGGACTAACTGATATAAATAGTGTGTTTCCATTTTTAACCCTGCTTTAGTTTCTAATTCTGGTTCTATGTTGGCATATTGTTGTGGTGTGTGCTTGTCTTGTTTTTTATCTAATGGTACGAAGCCTATATATATATATATATATATAATGTATATATCTAAATGTAGCAGATATGTATCTCAACAGGACAAGTCTTGTAATAGTGAAATGTCTAGTGTAACCCTTCTTTTGTTTGGTTCTCTTGTGTTTTGTAGGGGTGATATCAAAATTTTGTGGCCAAAAAAATCTATACTGACAAGGATTTGGTCTGCCCAACAAAATGTTGTCTGCAAAGTAGTTTGGATGGTCATCTCCATATCTTTCCTCTTTACTTTGTTCTTTCAAAATTAGTTCTTCAATGGGTTTTCTTCTCATCGTCATCGTCATCGTCAACTGTGGATTTACGAACTAAGGTATGCCAAAATCAACATCTTATTTGTTATATAGATTTGGGTTTTGTTTTGATTTGGTATATATAAACTTGAGTTTTTTTTTCCTTTGCTTCATTCTTCTTCTATTAGTTGTTGAATGGTTTTTTTTGCCTCTAACTTGAGCTCTTATTCTTTGCTTTGCTATTTTTCTGTTAGTTTTTGAATGGTTTTTTTTCCCCTTCATCGTCGTCATCAGTAATTGCCAGGCCTTGTTATGGGTATGGGTTTGGTTTGATTTGGTATATATGTACTTGAGTTTTCTACTTTGCTTCATTTTTCTTTTATTACTTGTTGAATGGTTTGTTCGGCTGTTCATCGTTATCATCAGTAGAACGTTAGTTTTAGATTAATTGATCATATACTTGGGTTTTGTTATATTTGTGTATGTTTGATTCAGTATAAATCTGGGTTTCTTTGTATAAAGATGTTCAATTTTATTATTATGACAAAATGGTTTTTAAATCTTAATGTAATTTCGGTTGATTTGTTGATGGAAGAAGGGTATATTTTTGAGTATTAGCAAGAAAAAAAGGGCCTCCTTAGTAATGGCAACAAAATGGTGTTCTTAATAAATTTCGTGGTTGATGATCTAAACAAGATATTATTTTTGTTTTTTTTAGATTTTAAAATCGTGGTTGTGTTTTCAAGTTTCTACAATCACTGGAGGTAGATTCCTAGTTCATTTGTGCTTGTGATGTGCATTTTTGGTATTTGATACTTTATATTTTGAGAGTCTTCTTAGTGTACATGAATATCTTCTGAAATTAATTGTATTTGGTTGAGCCATTGATGTTCGAATCTCAGTGTAA
The DNA here is from genome assembly GCA_033060915.1 of Euryodendron excelsum. Lineage (NCBI taxonomy): Eukaryota > Viridiplantae > Streptophyta > Magnoliopsida > Ericales > Pentaphylacaceae > Euryodendron > Euryodendron excelsum. The sequence goes on from CM065381.1 coordinate 49,909,517, forward strand.
ATATTTTATTAGGTTAGAGAAGAAAGAATTAAAAAAGAAAAAAGAATAAATTTTATGCTTGATGATCTTAACAAGATTTTGATTTTTTTTTATTTTAAAATCTTGGTTGTGTTTTCAAGTTTTTACAATTACTAGAGGTAGATTCCTGGTTGATGTACACCAAGAAGGCTCTAAAAAATATAAAGTATCAAATACCAAAAATGCACATCACAAGCATTATTTTAAAATCTTGCAAGATTTTAACAAGATTTTGATTTTTTTTTATTTTAAAATCTTGTGTTTTCAAGTTTTTACAATTACTAGAGGTTGATTCCTATTTCATCTATGCTTGTGATGTCATTTTTAGTATTTGATGCTTTACCTTTTAAGAGTCTTCTTGGTGTACATGAATATCTTTTGAAGTTAATTTTATCTAGTTGAGCCATTGATGTTTGAATCTCAAATAGATATTTTATTAGGTTAGAGAAGAAAGAATTTTACAAAAAAAAAAAAAAAAAACCTCCTATTAGTTGAATTCTGAAAAAATTGAAGAATTGTTTCTATTTGTAGCCTGTTATTAAGTTCTAATAGATGTTTAGCATAAAATATTATTAGAGTTGATGGTTTACAAAAGGATAAAGAGTCAAAGAAGATTGGTTCTTTTAATTAACTTATGCAAGAAAAAAAACATGTAGATGTTGCATATGCAAAAAAGCCTAGATGTTTAGTTTAATTAGAATGCAACATGGGAAGTGATTTTTATGGTTTTTTTTTATTATCAAAGCACTGATTTGTCGTGTGTTTTTATTTTGGATGTAGTAGGTTAGAAATATTGTTGATGTTGCATAAGCTTTTTTGTTAGTAAGCTGGTGAGATAATTCATCGTCTTTTCTTTGACACGTATTCAAACTAGAGACCCTTGTACTTTTTCTTCTGCTTTATATTCTTTTGATTTCTAACTAATCATTTTTTCATTTAGGTTTTTTAAAATTTAGGTGCAACTGTTATTGTCAAATTTCAATACATGCTCAGCCATAAAAATAGAGAACCTCTTGATACCTCTACCTTATTATTGATAGTTGTATAGTTTTAGTTTTTTCCAAAATAGTATTGCTTCTTTATTTCTTTTCATCATATTCTAGATTTTGTTTTATTTACTCTCTGATTGGCTCTTCACAGTTTATGTCCCTTCATCCATGTAGTTGTGGGCCACCTGCTAGGGATACTGTTAGGAGTTGGTATTAGGCTTTGGCATCATCGAGGACAATAATGGTTGAAGTGGTGGAGAATGTCATGGGTTGCCACTCGTGGCACGTCTGAAGTTGCAAGAGACTTTGGTGTGGGGTATGTCTGAGCATGATTAAGCGGTGGTATGGCAATCTCGTAATTTGTATTTTTCACATTTATTAGATTTATGAATTATTACTCATTGAGGGGGCAATGTGTTTCCTCCTGCTAGTTAGGAGAAAAAACAGAACGTTATTATAAGGAGGGGTCTGGTGTTAACTCTACTACTTCTTGGTACTACCGAAAGGGACAAAACTCAAGTGAGTCCCCTAAGGAAGTGGGCGAGACTTGGGGGCCGACTATAGCATGTGGCTATAGTCATCTTGCTAGTTAAGGGGTTACATAGGTAGCATTGTGTTCAGTGGGGCAAATGTCGGGCATTGGCATCAGGGAAGAGGTTGTGACATTCACATCCGCTATACTGCATTTGTGTCATGATGGGGCTTATGCTCATGACTGATTGGGCCTCAGTGTGCACACTTGCATGCCGTGTGCCTCGTGTGCGCTTGCGTGTTGGATTCAAACTTGTTCACGCAGTCGCTTGGCTTGGCTAGCATCGGAGTCACGGGGCATTATGTTGTGGGCTTATCGATTCCTATTCTATTGTGCCTATCCTGGCGGGCAACTAACTTGACGCGGGGCACTAAGAGTTTTATGGTTAAATGCATCATGCCTAACGGGTGACGCTTGGCTCACGCACATGTCTGGTTTCATATTGCTAGTTTGTTTATGCTTCGAGAGGGACTAGCGTTAAGCACATTGCTTGTCATGTGTGCGCGCATTTGAGAGTGGAGTTGTTATTGCCTGTAGCTTGGGTAAGCCAAAGGGCTTGAACATCAGAGGTCGGAGCTTAACAAGAGGTGAAGGGCATTATGGATGGATCCTGGACAAGTGCATAGTCTTATGCCTCAATGTTTGAGTTTGTCAGGACTATTGCTCGGTGTATAGTTGCCTCACGGGTTATTTCTGTTGCGTATGATCATGGCGGTCACATTACTGTCACTGTATGGTGTCCAATCTGTTAGTTCGTGACAGTTCGTATTAGAGCACTAACCATTCGTGATGTGCATCAATTGGGTGTTGCTTCTCTTATCCTTGTGGGCATTCTCTTCAATTGTAGTAAGCAGCTCTTCAGTGGGTTGTTTGCTTCAGATTGTTTATTGTTTTTTGGTAAAGCTAGTGTCATTCAATCTTATGACAAGTGGATTGGTGGCTCGAGCTACGGCTTCTAGTTTATGTGGGCTAAAATCTTATGGTATCAATGAACTTGGTTGCTATTTGAACCCTTTGATACCTTCATTAGAGTGGCCGCTTCAACAAGCTTTAAACGCACGCTTGGTTCATTGATTGTGGTTGTGGTGCTCAGAGCAACAAGCTATCTGAAGGATGTGCATGGGACCGACATTGTAGTGTATGAATGCTTCTGTGTGTCAAATAAGTGATTCTTGGTGCATAGCTAGAAGTGCTACTTTGTTGGATTGGTAGGTTGTTTCAACAATGTGTGAGCTTGTGTGGAAGAACTTGCTTCGTGTTGTGGAGATTTGCTTACCTTCATTTGAATCTTGAGTTGGCCAAAACCGTTGGCAACTTTTCTCGTATTCTTATATGGTTACTTTATTGGCTTTGTGCTCACTAAGTGGTTGTGCTCTTTTTTTCGCTTGGCTATTGCATTTGCAGAGCATGTTTTTATTTTTGTCCTTATGGTGGTCTTGCCTCGTTGTGATACATGTTGGCTAGTGAATATCAGGTGACTCAGTGGAGTTCATCGTTACTTGAGAGCACCATGTAGCGAGGGTACATCAAGACATAAAGTCCTCAAGCGGAGGGAGGCATTGTGGGCAGACTTCGGGTGTAAGGTCAGAGGATTGAGGCACTGGGCTGTGAGATGATTTCGGGTGAAGGCTGGAGAGCTGAGGCATTAGAACAACATGGGTTGTCTTCCGGTGAAGCTTTAAGGACTGAGGTATTGGAGCAACATTATGAAAACTTCGGTAGGGGGAGCCGTTTTCCAGTGGGCAAGTACTTCGACAGTGCAGATAGACTTGCATCTGGTGGGAGGGCCGGTCAGTTGGGAACTATTATGGGATGAAACCACGGGATGTCACGAGGGCGCCTTTGAGTGGTGCACAGGGTGAATTGTGATGTCAAGTGAACTTTTGTGTGTTCAGCTGTGAAGTTGTGTAGAGGGGGCACGCAGAGTGCTTATCAATGAGGGCATCAATCCTTGAAGTGGTGGAGGGTGCGCGACAGACAGCGCATGCCTTCCCTTAGTGCGGGATAAACAGCGCATATTCAGGTACATGTTGCCGACGAACAGAGCAATATGGTATGGTACACTTGCTCAGAGGGGCTTATGTTTGCTTAATGTGGTGAAAAAGGTACTTTTCTTAGCCGAGTTTTGCATGGGATTCTGGGAAAACCTTTGCTTTGAGTAGTGGTGGGGGTAGATTTGGGGAAGACCAAATTTGTAGGCTATCAACACGGAGGTGTTGGTTTGCAAGGGGTGGTGGTAGCTCATCGTGGGGGCATATAGCACTACCACATTTGAGTTATGCTTGGCATCAACGAGAACGTTGATATTTCGAGTGGTAGAGATTGTCAGGAGTTGGCACTAGGCTTTGGCATCATAGAGAACGATGATAGTTAAAGTGCTGGAGAATGTCACGGGTTGTCACCTATGGCACGTTTGGGGCCGTGAGGGACCTTGGAGTGCGGCATGTCTGAACATGGTTGGCTGGTGGTATGACAATCTTGTAATTTGTATTTTTCACATTTATTGAATTTATGAATTATGACTTCTCAAGAGGGCAGGATGTTTCCTCTTGCCAGTTAGGAGATGGCTCAGAAGGCTATTATAAGGAGGGGTCTGGTGTTGACTCTATTACCTTCTGATACTACCAAAATGGATAGCACTCAAGTGAGTCCCCCAAAAAAGTGTGCAAGACTTAAGGGCCGGACTATAGTACGTGGCTATAGTCCTCATGCTAGTTAAGGGGCGACATTGTGTCCGGTGGGACAAATGTTGGGCATTGGCATCGAGGAAGAGGTCGTGACATTCTCATCTGCAATGTCGCATCCGTGCCGTGGTGGGGCTTATGCTTATGACTGATTGAGTCTTAGTGTGCACACTTACATGTCGTGTGCCTCGTGTGCACTTGCGCATTGGGTTCAAGCTTATGCACACGGTCACTTGGTTTGGCTAGTATTGGTGTCACGAGGTACTATGTTGTGGGTTTATCGGTTGTTATTCAGTTGTGCCTATCCTTATAGATAACTACTTTAATGCGGGGTACTAAGAGCTTTATGGTTGGGGGTGTCATGCCTAATGGACGATGCTTGGCTCATACACATGTCTGGTTGCACATTGCTAGCTTACTTATGCTTCGAGAGGGACTAGCGCTAAACACATTGCTTATCTTGTGTGCATGCATTTGAGAATGGCATTGCTATAGCCTATAGCTTGGGTAAGCCAAAGGGCTTAAGCATCGGAGATCGGAACTTAACAAGATGTGCAGGGCATTACAGATGGATCCTAGATGAGCGTATAATCTTATGCCTTGATGTTTGAGTTTGGCTGGACTATTGTTTAGTGCATAGTCGCCTCACGAGTTATTTCTACTACGTATGATCATGGTGGGTCGCATTACTGTCACTGTGTGGTGCCCAATCTACCAGCCCATGACAGATAAGAATGATTTGAATGATCGCCTGTGTAGGTTAACAATGAATAATGATTCATCGATTTTTTTACCTTTGTGAGATGCAGCACTATGTATCGACAAAAGTGGTGGTAGATTTCCTTTTGAAGTCGTGGGATGAAATCACGATTTCTATTGAAGGCGTGGGATAGAAACACGACTTCAAGCTAAAAAACGTGTTTTCATTCTATGACTTCACCGAGGACTTGGGCTTGGTAAACAAGTTAGAAACAACTTGAGTTTAATAAATAAGTTTCCTAACAACACTCCTTGTTAACATAGGTCACTTTCTTATTTCTTTTTGTTTGGAATGTCCCTAGTAGTTTTTATCTTTTCTAATGCATTCAAATTCCTTTGCCAACCTCACTTTACTCCCCTTTTAATTAGTAATCTTGTCCCTAGCCCCCTTATTTTTCCTTTCATTCACGTCCATGAGTGCTTTTCCCAGCAATTTCTTTCTACTATTTTTATGTACCAAATTCACCTAATATCATTAGGTGTATAAAAACTCTATTTCCGAATTCTTTACAAAAAAAAAATAAATTTTGATGGTGTTACACACTAACCTCTATAAAAAATTTCGTGTTCAAAATTTATCTTGTGATGCCAAATACAAAAGGCATGTAATAAATCCTTCTAAAATAAATTTAGGCAATAATTTAGGCCTTCAAACTTATCTCCCCAAAAGAAGTAAATAAATTGAGACATCCTTTCTCTTCAATCTCCCTTCATGCACATAATTTTGTCAAATATATAAGACTCATTAACATTACCTTAGTCTAAAAAAAATAAATCTAAGGATATACTCCACATAATAAAATTATTTAGAACTCAAAAATATATATACAGTCAAATACAGGGTTACAATACCTAATTTTTTTCTACACAAGAATAAAATTTTTGCCACTTAATATCCGCCTCATATATAATAATTTCGTATCCAAAACACCATAAAGATCACCTACAAATTTAATCGTCTGTTAAACCACCTGTAAGCTCTTCATAATTGACTACCTATTTACGATTTTTTTCATCTCCACAAAACATTAAATCATTTTTACCGGGATTCTTCATTTTCATTGTGCACTCTAATAATTCCCTCAAACATTAAATTCCCTAAGCACTAAAAATTCTATAAATATTTTCTCAAATATTTAATCTCATAACACCAAAAATCTTTTACTTACTCCATACCGCCTACACTCTGATATCAAATGTAATAACCCGAACTTTTCAGACCATTAAGAAACCAAATACGTAAATCAAATGACCTCAAACTGTATTTTACATAATTTGGGAGTAAGAAAAATGATATTCAAGAGTTGATAAAAATTATAGAAAACCACTTTGACAATAATTATTTCAGTATTTTCTTTACGCCCAATGTTGGTTCCTTCTCAATATCGTGCCAAACGTCACCAGTGCCACCAAAATTCTATTAACCACTACCCTGTAGGATCACCTTTCAATACCTTGCCTAGAAGTAAGCCTAATTAGTTTCTACAATAATAATATTATGGCCAACAAGTGCGTTTGTACACTGTCAATCAATTCGACGATACATCAGTTATAACAAAATCGAACAATACCAAAAATAATTTTATCAAGGAATTTTATTAACGGACAAAGTATTGAAGTATGTGCCGAAAGAAAAATCAATAGATATAAAAATAATTATAGAGTTTAACAACAAGCACAATGTTATGGACTGTGAAACTTCTCATGGCTTGGCTATAGTGCATACGCATAATAATAAAAAATCTGATCTGATTAGGAGAGACTAATCTACATGATTAGAATCATACCATCGAGATATTTCTGGTTTGATCTCGAATAGCAGCAGGTATGAACTTCAAAATTCCTCTACTTTGATCTCGAACAGCATGCAACAACAACAAACACGAATCAATTGCTCGAACTCAACCTTCGAATTTCTACTGTATCTCTCGTACACGCCTTACTCGAGAAAGAATGGGTTCACAGCTCTTAGGGTTTCTCTTCCTCACAAAAACGTGTATCTTTCCATTATGAGTAAGTGTCATCCTAATTGCTCTTACAGTACGTATATATAGAGGTTATAGCATGGACTATAGGATTAATATGATTTGGATTTTCTATGCAAATAAGCATTCCTAATACGAACATGATTAATCTCTATTTACGTAAATTATAATTTATACCATTAATGAATTATCATTGCACTCTCTGTCATACTAGGAATTATATTTTGAGCTTCACATTATTAAATACTTATTTATCTCTCCATGTTCAGATCACAGATACCCGTCTATTAAATTAAGTTATTGACAATTAAATTTAATAGATTTATTTAATTTCTTGAGACGTTCCACTTAACTTATTTGACATGTTAGATTCATAATTTACCTGCAGGGTTTGATATAATCAAAACTTATAAGGTTCTTCAAAGGGATATCATTAATCCCTATACTGGGATGTAGATTTTATCAATAATTAATATTCACCATATACGTAATGTTATTGTCCAACTCACTGAGTTGATTGACCTACAAAGAATCTCACTCTTCTGTGAATCAAAATAATAAACATAAAATGCACGTGTCTATTTATTATATAAAGATTAAGAGTATAAGCACTCATAATAATTATGAGGTATTAATTGTTTTATATAATTAGTATAAAAATAATTATCTCAACACGGTTCTGTTCAATACACACAAAGTGTACTAGTGCAAAGTGTTAGAATTATACTTTTTTTCATAGTCAAGAAAGACCTATTAAAATCTTGTACTACAATTCTACTGATGGTGTGTCAAGTTCCATCTAAGACTGTAAACGATCAACTTATATTCCATAAGAACTAATGATCTGATCTTCCGTTTATAAGCCGTATTCTACACACCAAATCATCTACTATATAGAATAAGAGACACACATGCATAATCATTAAATAAATAATGTAAGACAAATATTGCTCACAAGGATTCTCATTAAAATGGAATAATAATTTATTAATAAATATTAAAATTATTACATAAAATATGTCTTTTAGTATAAATTCCTAAAATACAAATATTCAAAAGAAATACAATTCAATAATGATAGGCACACACTTTTTGCAAAGAGATTTAGAAATGAGCATTGTATACCAACAGTTTATCTCAAGTGTGTCCTACAAATTCTTTCGTGCTTACCACACAATCCAAATTATTCTACATAAAATCAAATCAAATTGGAAGAGTTTCACCCACATTTTTTTTCTTTTTTTTTGTTTCATTTTCTTTTCTTCTCTTTTTATTTTATTTTTCTTCCTTCCTTCCGCAAAACCTCCTCCCTTGCCATCAGCGTCTCACCCCAATCTCTTCTCTACTTTGTGAAGCTAAATCTTTGGCTTGGTTGTGAAGAACGGGATTGACCCAAGCCTTGTGTTTATACGCTTTAGGAAAGGCTAAGGGTTTGACACTGTTAATATGGGTCACTTTGCTATTTCTTTGTGTTTATTTTTTGTTACCACAAAAATTATTTGATTTTTGCTCAAATTCTAAGAATGTAGAGCGTAATTATTCTTATTTTTTTTTTAATATGTCATCACTTTCAAAAGTGGGCTGTTCTTTTTTTTTTTTTTTGATAGACCAAAAATAGGTTGTTGAGGTGTGTGTATAAGATTAACAAAAAATAAACCATTACTTCCAGAGAGAAAATTGCATTCTTATAAAACTTTATACAAAATCCTTTGCGGAGGGGAGTGACCCACTCCAATGTTTACCCTTAAATTAAAATTTTTCTAAATTAAAAAGCACAATTAAGTACAAAACTCTTTTTTCACCATTACAAAGGAAGACGAATCAGACAACAAAATGAAAAAAAAGATGCGGTTATCTCAATTTCAAGGAGGACAAATAGCGTTAATATAGAGAAGTAGGAGACAGATGACTGCCCTCAAAAAATAAAAATAAAAAAAGCAAGCTAAAAGCAAAAAGTCAGATACGACCACTTAACTATCCTTCCATTGGCATACCACAAAATATTTAAAATGGTTAATTACACCGAGACTTCCTAAACTTTGACCGATAGTCACTAGAATAGTACAGTAGTTGACTCGATTGGGATATTGAACTTGTTGGATTTCTTAGGAAACAGTTTGGAATGACTTTTTCACTTTGAGGGTTGGCTGCTTCGGAATGCATGGAAAAGTATGCTGAGTTGTCATAGAGACAAAATGATCAATTTTTTTTAGAGTCACGGAAATCAAACCAGAGACCTCTCGATTGGTATCTTGAACATGCCGGATTGCATAAGGTAGTTTGGAATGACTTTTTTACTTTGAAGAGTTGTCTTGTCACGAAAAACGTGTTGAGGTGCCTTAGGAAAAAAATAGTTTTTTTTTCACCAAATAGAGTTATCAAGTGCCGGGTGTTGACCTGTGTTTATAAGTATTTTCTTTATTTCGATAGTTATGGCGGGTTAATTTATGGAAGAAACTTTTCTCCAGTAAACATGTCATGGCCTAAAAATAACTTGGTCATTTAACATTGGGTGCTTGTGAGGTTAGGTACTAACCTTTGAAAGTTTTTATAATTGTTTCTACTATTGCGATTTTGACGATTGGTTTTGGAGATTGTTCGATCTTAAAAATCTATCTGAAATGGCAAGGGATAAAAAGGTCAATTTTGAACAGAAATTACCAAAAGAACAAAAATAAGATGCTTACAATAAGTATCTCTAAATTCATTTTGGCCATTCCAGCTTTATTTTTATAGGAAATTTCTGTGTTTCAAATTTCAACACCCTCAAAACAAAATCCTATTTCCCCTGCCATTCATGATGCTTAAAAAGAATTGGAAGGTATGAAATGATGCCTAATGTTTATAAGAAATTCCAAACGCTCAGCAATTTTAATGATTTAATTGGAGAGTTGAAGCATTGGCAAAAAAAAAAGTTTCAAACAAATAACCCTCTCTTCTATTTTTTTATCAAAACAATAAATATAAAAAGGAAACGAGATTTGCAAAGCCGCATCACGTGGGATCTTGCACGGACATAAAAACTCGTCGAAAACTATATAGGATCGATGTTGAATCGTTGGAGTCCTACAACATCAAAACAGTGGACTCGAGCTGTGTAGTGTGGTCTTGATTCGAGGGGTGAGATGACAGAGTCAAGCCATTCTTGAGTGCCCGAGGGGACTGCATCATCTCCGCAGCCAATTTTATTAAAAAAACAATTAAATTAAATTACTAGAAAAACAAATTTTATTTATTTTTATTTTATTTTTGCAATACTTGATATAAGAATATGTTAATTTATTAATTTTAGTTTTTAATTTAATATTTTGATTTTAATAAGAAGTTTATAAAAAAATATGTTTAATAATTTAGGTCTAATATGTATTAAAAAAAATATCATAAATACATATGATAGAATACTCATAAAGTCATACCAATCATGAGCTATATAAGTCTTTTCTATAATTGAAATAGAATGAGTTTATGGGTCAGCAATTGTACTATTATAATTATATAATTGAACAAGTTCCAAATAACAAGCCTAAAAATCCTGAGTTATATAATTTTTTTTCTATAATTGATAAGTTGAATAAGTTTAATGGTCGTTAATTGTACTACTGTAATTATATATCAAAAATATAATTAATAATGTGTTGAGATTATATTAGCTTATATCTAAATTTCTAATCAAGTTTTTTTTAAAGTATAATATATGAATGTTTAATATATGTACTATACTGTTTAACTAAAAAAAAATGAGTATTTTTCCTTAAATTATTTACTAACTAGGGTTCTAGCTGAACTCCAGAAGACACCAAGAGGCCAGGCCATTATTGGGCATCAACGTACGTGTAAGTTGGGCTTTGAGACTCCTAGTGTACTTAGACCACCCTATTGTGAATTGGGCCTACGTTTTGTATCCTCCTTTTTTGGTACTTCTAAGTTTTGTATATCTCTGACCCAAAAAAAAAAAAAGTTTTGTACCCATAATACCTATTCCATTACTCAAAAATATATGTTGTCCTTGAAAACATTATCCTTTGGTGATAACAGCCACACCCACACATTTTATCTAAATCTAATGCTATAATAAATATTTTTATTCTTATTCTTATTTATTATTCAAGGAGAAGGAGCAGGAGGAGGAGAAAATTGTATCTCAATTCTCGTAGTCCCACTAAAAACAAACGTTGAAGGAAATGGATGGAATGCAAGTAGCTCTTCCCTTACTGGGAATTGTAGCAGCTGCAGCTGTTACCTTCTATGCAGTCAGTTTTGCTGAGCTTAGAGAGGTAGCTATATATACATATATATACACATACCCTCTCTCTCTTTTTCTCTCTCTCTCTCTCTCTCTCTCTCTCTCTAGAAATTTAGATAATACTTGTTACACTGCTAGAAACACCGTTAGTTGTACAGTAACAAGTATTATTATTTTCTTTTTACTTTTTTTGTGCAGAAATCATTCGAAGATTTAGAGGAATCTGAGAACGGAGGTGGATTCAAGTCATCTCTCAGCTCAAGAGAAAGGCGTGCCAGAAGGAAGGCCGAAAAGCAGTCCAAGACTTGACCCATTTTTATACAATAAACATACATCTTTCATATCATGAAATTGAGTGTGTTTCTTCTTTAAACCTCCTCCTATTCCCACTCTTTGGCAAGGATTTGCAGTGGTAAGCTTTTTGTTTCATGTAAATAATTAGATTGAAAGGGTTGCAGTGATTTTTGTTTAACGCTCGGTTCGATGCTTAGATGACTGACCAGATTGCATCTGAAAGTAGTAATCATCCAAGTTCAAGTATTCATTCATTCCTAACCACACCACATTGCTTTGGTTGCTTTGAAAATGATTTATTAGTTGCTTTCCCATGACGCATTCAACCATATCTACAAAGTCTCTTGCATTAATAAAATCACCACCACAACAGGTTGTCGCCAAAGTCTCTTGTAAGTAAACTACTTAAATTTTTATTGTCTTTATATTTTGTCTCATGAAAGAAATACATACTTGAGTGATCAAGAAAATCTATCTCTATAGTTCCAGAAGAATTATTTAATTACTATTTGACAGTTCCAGAAGAACAGTTTTATGATATATTGCGTTTAAATATTTTATTTGCTTAATATTTATTTAGTTTTATAACACGTTATCAGCACGATTCTTAAGTACTTTGTGTTCTTTCTTCATTTTATAGGTAAGTTATCTTCATTTTGAATTCTTTATTATTCACTCAATTCGCATGAATAGTATGAACAGTGGTTTAACTATTAAGATGAATAGTATTTATTGTGAAACTTTGTTACTTCATTTCTCTCAGATCTTACATTTTTTGTCTATGATATTTATAGATCTGGAATCCATATTTCAATACTTTTCCATAAACATGTGACTTGACTATATTTTGATGTATGGATTAAAAGTTATAATGGAGATAAAAATAGTGATATTATATATATATATACATATATATCGGATGAAGTCTACTATTTATTCTACTATTTATGAACAGTAATGAATAGTAATTGCATATTAATATATAATAAATCATATGTAATCAATAGTACGGTAATACTTTTCACTGTTTTGTCGATTACCATTTATCATAATACCCATCTAACATTAATATGTTTGGTAGATGTTTCACATGATCAGTAATGTATGATTGTCATATTTTATTATATGTATTGTCTTAAAAAAAAAAGCAATTAAATAAAAACAATCAAGCATTCCTGTAGAATGCTTATTAAGGCTTACACGCGGTTTATTTAATTATTGTTACTTTATAAGAACGGCTTGCCACCTGCTACTGCTTTAATTTATGTTGCTGTTATTATTTAACTATGTTTGTTATGGACGCTACCTAATTTGA
>CM065381.1:49927335-50034835 GCA_033060915.1 Euryodendron excelsum
TGACTAGAAGGCACTTAATCATGCCGGATTGCTTTCAAGACAATCTTGGAAGGGTGGACTTACCATTCTGAGGACTTAGGTGTGCTCTCTAGAAACGTGTTGGAAATGGCCCTAGGGGCAGTTTGGTCATTTTTCACCGAAGTGGACTAGCAGGCATTGGTGTTGACCTGGGTTTTGAGTGTTTCCGCCACTCTGACAGTGGTCCTGTGATACAGGGGTTTGTTGGCAATTCCCTATATCGACCTGTTTGCGAGTATTTCCGCTACTCTAATGGTTACGATGTTTGTGAGTACTTCCGCTACTATGACGGTTCACGATCATTCCCGAGACTGTATGATCTCGGGAAGTTGCTAAAGGGACTTAGTGCTTGAGAAGTCAAATTTCTCAAAAGAATTGCCAAAACGGATATTTCTGCATTGGCGAGCTAGCAGGCGCCAAAGGTGGACCATTCTACTATCTAGGAGAATTGGGGTCTCGTCCCGGTCGATAGGTTTGAAGGGACTTACCGTTCCGAAGAGACTTTTTTTGAAAAACGTGCCAGATAAGATAGACTTACCTTCTCGAGGAATCAACTTTCTCGAAAGAGGGATTGGAATTGGAATTGGAAAGGGGACTTACCGTCTTCGAAAAGACTTACCTATTAGAATTTGGGAAGGGGACTTACCGTCTTCGGAAAGACGTGCCTATGAGAATAGAAAAGGGGACTTACAGTCCTCGGAAAGACGTGCCTGATTTGAAATTGAAAAGGAAACTTACAATCTTCGGAAAGACGTGCCTACGGGATTGGATCGAACAACGCCCACAAGGGCATTTTGGTCATTTTGCTTCTATTTGGGCCTGGTGGGCCCGCGAAGCGATAAATAGACAAGATTAGACTTGGAAAGTTGATTTGACTGAAAATATGTTCGCGCTGACTTGAATACAAGTCTGGACGGACTGTAGACCGCCGAGCGGTCAAAATGGGGTTGCTTACAACTGCCCCTCTTTTTTTGCCTTTGCTTGTCAAAGCCAAAAAATGATAGAGTAAAAGTCTCATGTTGACCGTGAGGCGGTCGGAGGGACGGACTTTGGAAATTTTTGAAACGGGGGTTTGAAATTGGATAGTGGGCCCAAAAGGCCCTTTGAAATCGAGTTTTGACGGGAAAAAGGGCAAAACTGTCCAGAATTTGGAAACTGGTGCCACTAGGAGTAGCGCCTTTGGCAAGTTTGGCTTGGCGCCACTGCTAGTGGCGCCAGGCCTGGGAGTAAAACTAGAAAATTTGCTGGTTCGAACACCTGCGGGGTTTTGAAGAGTAGGTGAAAAATCGAAAGGTATTGTGAGGAAACTGACCTAGACATTGAAGGAGCACTTCTTAGGGATCACGGGTGATTGCCGAAAGTAGACCACGTCGCCGGAAAAGCTGCCGGAAGAGAAGATTTCACCGAAGAACTCCAAGAGGTGAGTTTTCAATTTTTTGTTGATTTCGACGTGTAGAATTCCGTTTGAGTTGTGTGAACAGTGGAAATTGACATTTTGATATATTTTGAACATTATGGTGATGTTGTTTTTGCATTTTGGTGCTTGTTTGATTGAATGTGAGTGACTTTACGTGATTATGTGAAAAGGGTTTTCTGTAGGAATTGGGGGTTTGTTCCCACAGGCTTGGGCATTGGATTTTTTGCCTAGATTTTTATGCCATGTGCCTTAGAAAGATGTGTTTAACAACCGTGTGAAGTTTCATGATTTTTTAAAAATTTGGTGAATTTTTGATTTTTTTGAAAAATAGAAAAAGACTTAGAAAAATTAGGAAAATCAAGAACACTTAAGAATTTGATGAAATTTTTTAAAATTTGGAAAATTAGGGATTTTTTAGAAAATATTTGAAATGACTTTGAGGAATTTTAGGAAATTTTTGAAAACCATTGATTTATTGAAAAAATAAAACATGTGTTTTGAAAATTTTGAAAAATTAAAAAGTGTACGCGGGTGCTGATGTTATGTGAATGTAACATTGTGAAGTGTACAGTTTGTGTTTTGTATTGATGTTGTGGGTGTTGTAGGGACCATTTTTAAACAAAACTCTGGCGAAATTTTTGAAAATTAGGGAAAGAGTTGGAAAAGGTTTAGAAATAAAATCTTTTTGAAGGAAAAAGACAAAAAACCCTTGAGATTTTATTTGAAGTTGGAAAATTAAAAGGTGTAGGAAATTTGTTTTGACTTATTATTTGAAATCTTTTTATTATTTTTTATTGTTTATTGTTTATTTTATTTTACTTTATTTTGTTATTATTTATCTGCATGTATGGTATATTAACACCTCTTACCTTGGCTTACTTTTTCAGGATGACAGGTGTGGGTGATGATGGTTCTGAGAGGAGACGTCACTCGAGGAAGGCAACTTGGACAGATTCCACCGGTGGTTCCAGTCGATCCAGAGGTAGCCGACGATCTACCGGAAGGGCCTCTTCCAGTCAGAGCGGACAAGGGAGTAGACCACCTATCGACCCATTCCTTTTAGTCAAGTCAGCCTTTGAAGAGTTAATGGATGCTGAAGTTTTCCACCTTTTGAACTTTAGGATGGCCGATGCTATTTTGAGTCGATTGTGGATTTGGTATGACGGGTATCCTCCAGATGAGCAAGACATTTTTCGCTGGTCCTTTGGTTGTATAGCTTCTCTCATATTGGTGCAGTTTATTTTCGACAGTGGTTTCCTTCTGGCAGCCTGACTAGTCTTTCTTCCGTGAACTCGCTCCCTCTAATCACGAGTATGGTTTCCTCCTAGGTCTTCGAGAAGATTTGGCTAACATTATGGGACCCATTTTTCCTTATGGCTGCATCATAGTTGTCTCGTCTCAACTTGGATTATGTTTGCAGTCTTTTCTTCTGATCTGCTGCCCCAGTTTCCTTATGTCCCGGTGAAGTTCTTGTTTCTCTCATTTTGAGTTTGCGACAGATAGGGGACTGACATACTCCTCAAGATTGGTCCATTTCTCCATAGTAGCCCTAGCTCTATGTCTCCGAAACTTGTTGATGTTTCTACCGAGGGGAATGACTTGGTCGACTGTTGGTTATGTGCACTGCTTGTCAAGATTCGTGAGGGGCATTCCCATGCTCCTATGGTTGTGGGAGAGACCTTTGTGAACCTTACTAGACTCCAGCCAGGGGTCAATGCTCATTTTCGGGGATATGCTTTATTATTCCATCTTTGAGCGATCAGATACTTATTCGTTACTCCCCATTTTCAGCATATATGGTATCTTGAGTCAGGAGTCATTTGATTGGTGAGGTCGAGGGTGGGTCATTACCCCATTCTCTATTTCTTGTCAGTCATGGAAATCTGAGCTTTCTAAGGTGTGTAACGGTGCTGTAGATGTCTGAGTGGTCGCTTTAGCTCCTTTTTGCGTTTTACCTTGTTCCTTATTTCTTATTTGAGAGAGAGGGAAAGACATAGAGTTAGTTTTTATACAAAAATAGTTTACTTATGCCAATTCTAAAAATGCATGTCATACTTTTTTTTATTTTTATGAATGCACAAAGAATTAAATGTATGGCCTATCATTATTATTATTTTTTTATGAATGTATGAGTTTATATAAGAGTTAAATTGAATGCATGAATAAATACAAACTACACAAGAATTTAATGGATGTACATATTATACATGTTATGAATGCATTAGTACTATAGGCTATTTACAAAGAACGTCCCAGGATTGCCCCAAGGCTCGTACTCTTGGGATTCTGTTTTCTTTCTAGGATTTTGCCCCATTTAGTTTTGTCCCATTCTCATCGGGGTATGATAGCATTTGCACTATTCTCTAGGGATCTTGACCTTTTGGTTTACTATTCTATTCCTATTTTCTACAGGGTTACTGTTTGGAATTTTTCTGATCTCACTTGATTTCTCTCTTAGACCTCCAAAATGCCACCATGGCTTGAGCGACAGCTCACATGCCTTTTGCAGAGCGATAAACCGCTAAGCTCTCAATTCGAGAAGATTTCTTTTAGAACCGTAATGTAATCTGGGTTTAGGGGTTGTAAGAAATGAAGGGATATTTAGACTCAAAGATATTCTTTTAGTGGGTTGTTCAAACCAAAACCATCTGAGCACACTTTGGAGCATGAGATTGCCCCTGCATAATTCCTTTCTAGTTCTCCTTTCTCCTCCTACTTGTCTTGGTATTGTTCAGGCTTATTTGGACTAAACAATTTTCTTCGATCAGAGATGACTTTAATTTGGACCGTAACTTAGGCTAGGTTAAGGGATTTATGAATGAACGAGATACGTAGGCTCAAATTTGATGTTGTTTCCAGTAGGGTTTAGATCCACACCATCCTTGTTTTGTCTTCTAGTAGGGTTTGGTCCCCTAATTTCCCCCTTCAACTTCGGCAACACGTCTAGCTCATCTAGATCAAGCAATCCTTTTTCAATCGGAGAGGACTTTAGTAGGGTTGTAATGTAGGCCATGGTTTTTGGGTTTTTACAAGAAAGGGTAAAGGCTCAAACCTATTGCTTCTACTGGGCTTCTTTGTTACCTAGGATCACCTTTAAATAACTATATATTCTCCAGAGAGTTCACATTTCTTGTAGTTTGATCCTTGACCTTCTAATGGAGTTGTCTCTTTTTTTTTTTTGACTTGCCCCGTGGTAGTTTTTTCTCTTTGCTTTTCTGTTTCATCCCTTTTTTTTTTGCTTTCTGTGAGGCGAACATTTCCACAACTTCTTTCTCTCAGATCCTTTCCTTAGCATTTCAATTTAACATATTGTGGGTGGTGATCCCTAGGTTGGGGTTTCTTTATTAAAAAAAGGTAACTGGCTCAACAGGTTTGACAAGGGTTACTTTTAACTGAATGGGAAATGAAATAAGGGCCTCTCTTCATTTTGAACAAGATTGCTTGATCCATAGAGTCTTCACGTTACTTTAGCTTGATGGTCGATGATATTCTCTGCCAAATCTTCTGCTGCCTGTCTGCCCTAGTGTAGGGGGATGGTTTCGGATCGGGGTTGATAAAAAATCTTCCGCTTTTTGCGAGGCACTAGTGGGTTAAGCAAAAGGGGATGTTTTTGTGTATGGTAGCAGAATTGAGGGCCTCTAATCATTTCAAATTGAATTGCTTAGTCCATAAAGCCTTTGTACAAAATTTAGACAATATTCCTAGAGATGGTGTGTTTCTGCTAGTGAAACCTCGACATGTTCTATCAAATCAATTATTCTGTGCTTATCCCAATGTGGGGGATGGTTCTTGGTTTGGGGATATCTGAAAAGAAATTATGTACGGCTCTAGTGGGCTGAGCAAAGGATAGTGTTTATTTGGGATAAATAGAACAATAGCTTCTCGTCATTTTAGGGACACGACTGCCAATCACCTAGCTAGGATATCATGCAAGTGTTGCCTCTTCAATAAAATTTGCACTTCCTTGTTGAGATTGCCTTCCTCCTATCTCTCACTCTCTCTCTCTCAGTCTCTCAAAGGTTTTAACTCCCTTTGAGTGGATTGCCCATGCTATCCTATCCTTCAAGTCAAGTCATTACTGAAGGGGAAAGAATCTTTAAACGCAACAATCGTCCATAAGAGTATGAGACAAAGGGGAAAAACTGGGAACTACCTATTTTAATTTAAAATCATGATTACATGGCATGCAATGTTTATTTAAAGAAGATATGCAAGAACTAGGAAGACAAAAGGAAAATAAATAAATTTTATGAAAACCTCCCTTTTCTAGTGGACCTCTTAGTGAGAACCCCTATCAGGGTTTTGAAGCTGTGTCACCTTCTTTGGTATTTCATGCTCTGGGTGTATCACCAAACGATGGAGGACGGATTGACAGATCTTCTGCAGTGTTTAGCATGCATTTGGAATTTAGGAGATTCTTTTGTAGTAATGCACAGGTCTGACAAAACTTTACAAACGATGAAGCTCTCTTCTGTAGGGACGGTGATCGTCACGGCATGGTGTGGAGGTAACGTCTTGTTGATGGATGATTAGTTCTTCTTGCTCCTTGATGTAGGTTTAGCCTCTTTTAACAATTAGACTCATCCTTCCATGAGTTTGAGTTTGGTGGGATACTAAAGGGATTCCATGAATCCAGTTGTGCTCTCTAACCTACAAAAAGGAAAAGAAAAATCAAATGCAGTCAATATGTGGAGTTGGAGGTTCTATGCGATGCATGTCCTATGAAGGTCCCTTCTTTGAGGGAATCTAGGCATGATGATAAGTCCATTTTAGAGGTAGAGTTTTGCCCCTATTATGCAATACAATACCTTTTCGACGTGGGCCGGTTGATGTTTCCTTATTTGGGCAATCCCGCCTCCATGGATGAGAGAGATTTGGGCCTCTCTCGAGATATGGTTCTATGCATGCCATGCATCCTTAGGGTTTAAGAATCCATAGGAGTTTTGGTAGGCTCGATTAATATGAGATTGGATTGCTCCTTTCTCTTTACGGTTGATTAGATGCATGAGAATGAAATGATTTGAGTTTCTTGGAACTCTTGTCTCTAAATGGATATAGATACATGAACATAATAAAAGTGAACATGTGAGCAGTATGATAACAATAAATGAATGGTTTAGAAAAACCCCCTTCTTATCTTGCTTCTGTCTTTGGTTCTTTGGGTACTTGGAGATGAGGAGGGGGAGGATAGAAGACAAAAACAAAAGAGAAGTTAGTGCCTTGTTTTGAAATTTTTTTATGCAATGCATGTCCTAAAGGTGCCCCTACTTGATAGAAGAACTAAACATGATGTATTTGCTCATTTTTGGAGATAGGGGATTTGCCCCTATATGCAGATACCTTAACGTCAAGTGGGAACCTTCATCCATTCATCCGTTCATCCATCCATTCATTCACGGGGAATAAAGAAGTACATTTAACTTTTGGGTTTAAGATACAAAAGAATTAAAATATATTTCAATGAGGGGAGGAGGAACATGTTTCTTTGGACTTCCACCTATCTAATTTTACATAAGGAATCCTAAACTACTCTTGAGCCTTTGGATACGCCTTCGTTGGATTCGATGTCGAGGAGGTCGCTGAGAGACCTTGTTGACCGATTGCCCTTTGTCTTCTGGGCAACCCTATCTCCGTGACAATAAAGGAATTGGGGCCCCTTTTAAGGAATGAATTGATGTGCATGTCATGAGTCCTTAGGGTTACATGAGAACCCTTAGGGTTTGGGTAGGTTTAATATAAGGGAGAGTGAACTAGGTGTCACTCTCTTTGGGTTGATCATATGCATGAGAATGCAGCGACTTGAGTTACTTGGAACTCTTGTCTTGACATGGAATATGAAATGCATGGATATAGATGCAAAGAGTATAAGGAAAGAGAATGCAATGGTGAAGTAAACGTGCATGCATGAGCAGTTAGACGAGCATTATAACAACAAGAATACATGCATTATAACAACAGGAATAAACATATATAAATGAAAAATAAGAGCAGTCGCACTTTCCTCCATGGTTTTGGAAAACAGTGTGCGTGTCTTAAATCCGGCAGAGGTTCGGCTATGCATGGTGTCTATATGAGCATGAGGTTGAGGGTTGACTAATGTGTCCTAAAAAGGCTCGGTCCCCGGATCTTCAAACCTAGGCCCACTCCCTGAGGTGGTGCCATGATCGGTTGGTGATCCGAGCAGAGGAACCATCAAGAGGCCGTATGCGAAGAAACTGACACAACATCTTGCCCACAACCAATATACCGTTCGCTCTTTCTAACTAGAAGGGTTATATCAGGGTAAAAATGCAAGTATGCAGAATGCAGGTGCACATACAGTATGTGTGTGATTTTTAAAAGCGGAGGAAAGAGCCCAACAATTCCCATTCGTTCTGTTCATCACATTCTTGCATGACAGTTAATAAATTTAAACAAAAAGTACACCTACAAAACAAAGATGCAAGAGTCAGTATGTGGATGACAAATCTATTACAAAATAATATGAATGGAAATAAATGCATGTTTTTGAAAACAACTTTAAAAATATGATTTTGAAAATTGAAAGTGGATAAAAGTGGACAAGTTAATTGAAGACTCTACGTGGGTGAAGGGTGAAGAGACATAACTATGGCCAAACCCTTTAAGTGTCCCCAGTGGAGTCACCAGCTGTCGCGCCCAGATTTTTCGCACTCAAGTAATACACACACAAGCGAGAAAAATACTATACTCTCTCGTTAGAACTCATCCTCCTAGAAGAATGAGTGCGACTAGGTTTGAATTGAAAATTGATTTGAATAAATGGCTTTTAGAAAAAGTTTGGAGTTGTCACCTAACTTGATTAAGGTGAGTTAGGTCACCTAAAAACTAAGCATAATCTAAAGACTACACTTAGGGTTTTTGAAAATAATTTTGAAAATACTTCCTGAAGAGAGGGTTTTTAGGAAAACATATTGTTTGGAAACCTTTAGAAAATAATTAAGCCCTTTTTGAAAATAAACTCCATTTTGGTCTTTCGAAAACAGTGATCTAGGTTCGGAGGTTGGTTACGTGTAGGTAAGACACACTAAGCCATCACCCTACCCCGCCCTTGCGATACCTACATGTCTATTTACCCTAGATTCACCTATGAGAGTCTTCAACTAACAAATGTTCAATCCTATTCACTTTAGAAAAAGAATGCTTAAAAACTATCATGATGTATGATATGTAAATGCAATAGAAGAAGAGAGTTGGAAAATAGATTTGGAAATAGATTTGAAAAGATAGATTTAAAATTGGAAAGTTTTAGAAATTGAAAATAAAGATTTGAAAATAGAAATTTGGAATTTGAAAATTAGATTATGGAATTTAAGATTTGAAAAAGGTTGTGACCGCACCCATGAGGGTTGCCTACGTATCCTTTTGGAGGAATCATGTCAGTCGTAGTTCGGACAAGAGTCCGATGGAAAATAGATTTGAAAAAGGATTTGATTTGAACTTAGAATAGAAGAATGGAAATTGAAATTGAGAATATTGGACTTATTTTGGAAAGATTGAGGTTTAAGAAACCTAGACTTAGGAAAGATAGGATTTAGGAAAAACTTAAGAGTTAAGAAAAGATTTGACTCGAGTGTTGGACTTGGAAGATTAGGAAAGGTTCGAATTAGAAAAGTTTCGTTTTAGGAAAGTTTCAATCTTGGAAGGCACTAGACGGCACTTAATCATGCCAGATTGCTTTTAAGACAATCTTGGAAGGGTGGACTTACCATTCTGAGGACTTAGGTGTGTTATCGAGAAACGTGCCAAAAATGGCCCTAGGGGCAGTTTGATTATTTTTCACCGAAGTGGACTAGCAGGCACTGGTGTTGACCTGGGTTTTGAGTGTTTCCGTCACTTTGATGGCAGTCCCGTGATACAGGGGTTTGTTGGCAATTCCCTATATCGACCTGTTTACGAGTATTTTCGCTACTTTGACGGTTGCGATGTTTGCGAGTACTTCCGCTACTGTGACGGTTCGCGATCATTCCCGAGACTGCCTGATTTCGGGAAGCTGCTAAAGGGACTTAGCGCCTAAGAAGTCAAATTTCTCAGAAAGCGTGCTGAAACGGACATTTCTGCATTGGCGGGCTAGCAGGCGCCAAAGGTGGACCGTTCTATCATCTAGGGGACTTGGGGTCTCGTCCCGGTCGACAGGTTTGAAGGGACTTACCGTTCCGAAGAGACTTTCTTCGAAAAACGTGCCGGATAGGATAGAATTACCGTCTCGAGGAATCAACTTTCTCGAGAGAGGGATTGGAATTGGAATTGGAAAGGGGACTTACCGTCTTTGGAAAGACGTGTCTATTGGAATTTAGAAAGAGAACTTACCGTTTTCAGAAAGACGTGCCTATGGGAATAGGAAAGGGGACTTACTGTCCTTGGAAAGACGTGCCTGATTTGGAATTGAAAAGAAGACTTATCATTTTTGGAAAGATGTGCCTACGGGATTGGACCGAATAATGCTCACAAGGGCATTTTGGTCATTTTGCTTCTATTTGGGTCTGGTGGGCTCGCGAAGCGATGAATAGACAGGATTAGACTTGAAAAGTTGATTTGACTTAAAATATGTCCGCATTGACTTGAGTACAAGTCTGGACGGACTGTAGACCGCCGAGCGGTAAAAAATGGGTTGCTTACACCATTGTGTCATCATTGAATATTTCAAAAGCTTATTATGATTAATGTACCTAGAGTTGTCAAATAATTAATAAATGCACTTGGAGTTGCAAGATTATGGTTGAATGCACCTGAAGTTGCAAGACAATGATTTAGTGCATTTGAAGTTGTAATGACAAGGATGTAGTACAGTATTACCAAATAAAAGAATGAGTACAATTTTTATTATTCAAATACGTCCACAGTGAAATTGATGTGGAAAAAATCTTCCTGATGAAGATATGAAAGACAAATATATTTATATTGGATGCCTCAAACGTGCTCCAGAAGTAATAACATCGAGAGTGTTCATTTAAAAATTGTATTTCAATGGCATATTGTGTAAATATAATAGAAGATAAGGGTAAATGGTTACATTACTATTCATGCATACTATTTACATTACTATTTATGAGTTCCACATTATTTTGATTTTGTTCCCCATTTTGTTCCTATGTTTTCATTAGTATTATATCATCTGTCTGAACAGAATATAAATTCATAATATGTATCAATCCCTGAAGTGATAAATAAATGGTATGGATCCAATGTAGTGTAGCTCACTCAATCAAGTGCTATAATTAACTGATACATGTGGCCAATGTTATATGATTCCCTGAACTGAATGTACTTTTATTTGATGGTCATGAATATTGTCACAAATGTGATTACAATGCAATAATATTTGAAATTATGGAGATACCCTGAAGGTTATAAATGCAAGTAGAAGTAGAATAATGTGAGTAAAATAAAATAGAAAAAGGTTTGCTGAATAAACCTTCTAAGAAGTACGAAGATGTTTCATTGGTTACGTAACTGTAATACGCTGATTAACTATTGAATAAATTGTTATGATAGAATAATTTTGATAATGAAACATTATATCAATTTTGCATTTACAGGCATGTATCATACCAATGCGTCAATTATTACAAATATGAATGGAAAATATATATGTCTAGCATACATTATTAAAACGTACACAATTCTTTGATGTGGTGTAAACTTAACATTAACTGAAATTAATGTTAAAACAATATCAAGCATTACAAATTGATTGAAGGCTCCAGACGAGCTAAGCTCTAGAAGAGTTATGCTTTATAAGAGCTAACACAATATGGTCAAGAGGAATAAAACTCTATATTGATGATGCATTTACTAACAATACAAGAAATTTGCTCAACTCTGATAAATGTTTTTACTTTATTTCCGTTATACTAAGAGCATATGATGAAAAAGAATATAGCAATACAGGTAATGAAAAATATCTTTGTTTACACTTCTCTTTTCATGCTAGAAGCATATAATAGAGAAACTTGTTGTTTTTCTTCTGAGTTATATTATATTGGGGATCATCTACAGTGAGAAACTAGAATTTTTTCGGCCCAAAAGATTTTTGTACTGAGAAATTACCTGAAGTGATACAACAGAAGTATTTGTGGAGTACCTGCAATGATAACATATGAAGTAATGCACCAGAAGTGATTTGATTCCAAAAGATTACTATATTTTGGACACTCGGGATTAACAATAATACGTCCAATAATTGACAATTTTCATGGACATTCGCTAAAGAATCAGAAGATTCTTTTTG
This sequence comes from Euryodendron excelsum, assembly GCA_033060915.1. Taxonomy (NCBI): domain Eukaryota; kingdom Viridiplantae; phylum Streptophyta; class Magnoliopsida; order Ericales; family Pentaphylacaceae; genus Euryodendron; species Euryodendron excelsum. The sequence continues at coordinate 49,939,020 of CM065381.1, forward strand.
CCAAACAATTATGTGGTTACTCTGTAATACTAATATATCTCTCATTTATACATATATATATACACAATGTCCCTGTACAATGTCCCGACACAAAGACGATAATCAAATTATATCTATACCAGCTACTAATGCTATAACACATATTAATGTCCCTGTAGGACAATATGTTGATGTCCTTATAGGATCATATGTTCATATAATAGCATATAATTTTAAAGCGCTTAAAGTATGAGAGGAATGTTAGTGTAAAAATTAAACTCTCAAAAAGAGGAAAGCACAACAAAATGAGCACCTTCTTGAAGAAGGAACTCCTGAAGAGTAATTTCCTGAAGATGAAAATGAACCTCCAGAAGAGGAATCCTAATTATCTAAACTTTTTGAAGAAACTCCTGTTAAAACATTTCTAAAAGAGAAATCTCCTGAAAAGATATCCCCTGCAGAGGAGATGGTACCTGACAATAATGAGATCTCATTGAATAATAATGAGAATCCAGGAGAACGATGGAATAGAAATAATATTGTTGTTGCTAACATATTTTTATTTAAAGTGACTCTTGCAATTACCAGATGTAATGCAGAAACTAAACCACAGATAGTCGACAAATGTCGATAATATGATCTATCAAAATGAAAAGAAATTACTGAGTTAGAATTAAACTCATTAGCGTCATGTAAAGTATGTGAACTTATAGTTCAAACACCAGAAGATAAAAATATTGGACCTGTAGTCCAAACACCAGCAGATGTTGAACCTGTAGTCTAAATACCAGAAGCTGTATAGTATTTGGACTAGTAGTCCACCCACCTGAAGATGTAAAACCAGTTTGATACAAATGGGTATTTGCGCAATAAGAAAATGGAATAGTGCGATAGAAAGTATGACTCGTACTAGAAGGTTTCTCGCAGAGACTTGGTATGGACTATAATGAGAATTGTCAGTCTCAGAAGGACTAGATATATATCTAATGAATGTATAACAGCCTATTCCTATGGTGGATTAGGTAATGATATACATATGAAAATTAAAATTGATTGAAACAGATACCTTGAAGGTTATATTCTTCAAGCTTCAACGATATATGTTTGGGTTAAACCAATTTGGACGCAGATGGTACAATTATCCCAATAAAGATATATTGAAAGAAGGATATGTGAACAATACAATCATCCATGCCTTTTTATGAGAATATGAATTGATGATTATTGCAATATATGTTGATGCTGTTGGATATTATTGGTACTCTTCAAGATATTACAAAAACTACTAGTTATTGAAAATTTAAATATCTTGAGAGAATAAATTATTGTCTTGTCTTGCAAATTGAGTATTTTTATTCATCAATCGACATCAAGCTCATCCATGAAATTCTCCAATGGCTGTCTGATCACTTGATATACAGCAAGATAGCTCATTTCCGTTTTCGAGAAGATGGTGACGAACTTTTTGGTCCTGAAGTACCATATCTTAGTGCAATAGGTGCTCTCATGTATCTTACAAATTGCACAAGACTCGATATTGCATTTTCTGTAAATTTATTAGCAAGATATAGTTCTGCACCAACTTAGAGACATTGAAAAGGGGTGAAACACATATTCCGTTACCTCCGAGGAATAACAGATTTGGGTTTATTCTATTCAAAGGGACTAGAATCAGAGTTAGTTGGTTATGTAGATGCTGGTTACCTCTCTGATCCACATAAAGCACGATCACAAACCGGATATGTATTTACCTATGGTAACACTGCTATATCTTGGCGATCTGTGAAACAGACATTAACTGCAACTTCTTCAAATCATTCTGAGATCATTGCAATTCATGAAGCAAGTCGAGAATGCATTTGGTTGAAATTTATGATCCAACATATTCAAGATAGTTGCGGACTATCCTTGATCAAAGATACTTCAACGAAATTATATGAAGATAATGCAGCATGTATTGCACAAATCAAGGGAGGCTACATCAAAGGTAACAGAACCAAACATATATCGCCAAAATTCTTTTATGCATATGAATTCTAGAAAAACGGTGATATTGATGTCCGACAAATACGTTCAAGTAACAACTTGACAGACTTATTTACGAAAGCACTCTCAACTGCAGTATTTGATAAATTGGTATACAACATTGGCATGCGTCGTCTTAAAGCTCTGAACAATTGAAACTATAAACTTCAACTTCCTACCAGATGTATGAATGAGGGGGAGTCGCAGACTGTACTCTTTTTCCTTCGCCAATAGTTTTTTTTCCCATAGGGTTTTTCTTGGCAAGGTTTTAATGAGGTAGTTTTTAGCACACCCATTTTTTTTCACTATGATTTTTATAAGGTTTCTTGTGGCGGTCATCCAAGGAGAAGTGTTATGAAAGAGTTGAATGGTGGATGACACGTGATTTGCAACCTACTACTATTAATTGCCTATATAAACGGAAGAGGAAAGAGAGAAAGGGGAGCAGAGAAAGAGAGAGAAGAGAGAAAGAAAAGGAAGAGAGGGAAGAGAGAATGAGAAGAGAGAGAAAGAAAAGAAGAGAAAGAAGAAGAGAAAAAGAGAAGAAAGAAAAAGCAAAGAGTGTAGATAAACTATTTAAATTTTTGTTATCGTTATATTTTGTCTTATGAAAAAAATACATGCTTGAGTGATCAAGAAAATCTATCCCATAGTTTCAGAAAAACTATTTAATTATAATTTGACAGTTCTAGAAGAACTAGTTTTATGATATATTGTGTTTGAATATTTTGTTTGCTTAATATTCATTTAGTTTTATAACATTATTATTATTATTATTATTATTATTATTATCTCTTAAATGAAATCAAAGATATTAAACATCTGAAACAAGCATGTGCATGCCGCGTGCATATATGCCTCTTATGTAACTATTGGTAATATATGAAGTTGTAACAACCAATTTTATTATAACCCAGAGATGAAGCTGCAGCTACATTGATAGACATAATAATTAAGTGAACCATGCAAAAATAAAATCCAGCAGCATTTCAAGTTTGTAAACAGTTGCCCCGGCCATTGTCAAAGCCAATATCACCATTTCAGAAGTCTTCTTTTTCAAAATCAACATTGTATTATATCTTACCAGTCCTCTCATCATCAACAGCTCAAGCAACAAATGATGAAAGACTATCGGAATATGTATATCCAGATATAAACAATACTACATGTAAACGAGAAAGAAGCTTTATTTAGGTAACATTCGATCTCTCCCAAAGGGAATAGAGTTAGCTTTATATCAAGCCAACACAATTTTTTGACATTATCATTCCCAGCTGTCCACTGCTACTTCTGTTGAGACTTGAGTTCTTGCACCCTTTCTTCAGTGGCCTTCAATGCTTTTCCATAGATGCTTATCAACTGAAAATAAATTCATTTCCAATATTCAATAGTGAATTGGGGGCTCCAACAGTCCTTAGAATCACTCTTTCATGTACGAAAATGAGGTAAATTGACTTCTAGCTAGTGTTATTAAAAAAGGCTAATACCCTAACGATTTACGTTTTTTTGAATGGCATTTCGAAACATGGTACATTTCCGTTCTGAATTTAGCAATCCAATACGTTTCCAAAATTTATTTCCTATTTATTTCCTTAAAGGTTACCTAAGGAGGGAAAAAATCAAATATAATGAATGAAAACACAAGGAAAATAGAGTTTTGACAGAAGAATATGCAAAAAAAAAAAAAGAAAAAAAAAGAGAGGATATAGTGCTCCTAGTCTTAGAAATGTGTTTTTACATAAGTAATAAAAAAATAGACTATATTTTATTAGATCTCTAATTGTTAAACGAAAATTGTTCTATAAGTACCTTAAATTATAATAGTGTAACTTATACAAGTCTACTTCTATCATATCACATTTTAAAGCATGTGGCATACTGCGTTCCCGTTCCTATTCCACGTACCAAAACGATCAGTGTTTCAAGTAAGATTGCCTCCAACCCAAGGGAAAAAGCAAAATTTCTAACAAGTTGAGGCATGGGTTTTCCAATGAGTGACGACCTCTGAGAGTTTTTTTGACCATCTGAAAGAAGCAGCTAGTAGCTGCACTTTGCTTTCTAAAGGTATTACTTAAAACTGTGATTTCCTTGGACATTGTAAACTGGACTCTACATCACTAACCAAGATTCTCAGAGCCATTGAGCAATTTTTCCTAGACCTATGAACTTTGATAATCCACTTGCAAAACCTCTGAATTCTCGGGATCAAGTAGCTGATGATATGGAGGATTATTTTATTTAATTGTTGATAGAAACCTACCTCATCAACTTCATCGGGTGAGATTATAAATGGAGGAGACATCATGATGTTATCACCAGCAACACGTACCAACATCCCGTGCTTCTCGCACTGTGCTCCAAAATAGGTGCCTACCCCTGAGTTACCCATAATCATGTTTTGTCAAAAAGGGGAAGAATATTATAAGATTTCAAATGCCAGAAGCATGATTCTCTATCTCAGCCATTCAAAATCAGCAACAAGACGTAGATAAATAACAAAAACAAGTACAAAACAAGACCCTATAGTTGCACTTACCCAATTCAGGGGGAAATAAATCATTAGGTGACTTGTTATCTGTGAACTCCGTCCCGAGAATCAAGCCAGTTCCACGTATCTACACAATGAAAAAAGCTAAATGCAAGTAAACTTCTGGTAACCATATTTACTCTTTCTCCTTACCGAGACACAAATAAATGCTTATCATTACAAAAGTACCTCCCCTATGATGGGACTGTTGGAAAAGGCTTTAATACCATCTTGAAATCTTGGGGAAATGCTCTTTACTTGGTCAACAATATTTCTTTCCCTGAAAGCAATTGAAACTTTTATTATTTTTTTTTCTCTCAGATAACTTTTCTATGCCAATTGAGTGTCGTAGCATTGACGACCTATATCTTGGGCCATCAAGCATTATATCCAGATAAATATCAGACTTGATCAGATGACTTTCATCCATTTAGAGATTTCCCTGGAAGTTACACTTTTTTTTGGGGAGAGAGAGAGAGAGAGAAAATAAATAAAAACACCAACTAGAGTCAAATTGAATGGTCCAAAATCATTCTGTCATAATAACCTTTCCACTCAGTTATTTTATGGGTTAAAAATCTTTGGCCACTATACAGCTTGAAATTAATGTGCCCAGAAGATAAAAATATTTCAAGTATTTCTAATTCTCAGGAATTGATATGGCAGGAACATACTTGTAGATCTTGAGTGTTTCCAATGCAACAGCACACGCCACTGGATGCCCAGAATAAGTAAATCCGTGAGAAAAATTTCCTAAAATGAAAGTAAACACGGACGAATCAGTATTTAATTAACAAAAAAATAGAAGAAAGAAAGGAGAATCTTGACAAGCTAAAATAAAAGTTCATGATGATACCAAGTTTGTTGCTTTGAGAATGTATTACATCTGAAATTTCAGGGCTCATGAGGACGGCTCCAATAGGCACATATGCAGATGAAAGCGCCTGGGAAACTCAATGTGAGGAGGACAAAGGGCCAAAAATAAGTATCCTGCAACAAGCAGGTTATGCCTGTAGTCAATATAGTCTAATTCTACCTTTGCTACAGATACAAGGTCTGGTTTGATGTTGTATTTATCACACCCAAACATTGTTCCAAGCCTTCCAAATGCACAGATTACCTACAGTAAATAAATGTCAAGAGTGCAAAAGTTCTCACCTATGGATCACAAACAAAAAAGTTCATTCATAAAGCATTCCATATATGAAAGAACCACCAGAGTACCTCATCCGCAATAAATATAATGTCATATTTTTTCACTACAGCTTGAATCTGCATCATATATGGAAAAGGATGCCAATTAGAGTAAAAATATGCACGTAAAACAAAGAACAAGAGAACAATTACAGCAAAAAAATATAGAAAAAAAAACACACAATATGATGGGTAAACAATTGAAAGCAGGTGTCAAACATTTAAGGATAAACTCCGCAGCAGCTATTCCATTCTTCTACTTTAAGATATCCTTATCAGAGCAAGTTAAGAACCTTTTTTTGGTTTTTTTCTTTGAAGATGGAATTTGAACCCTGACATCCACTTCATAGTGGCTCCAAGTTGCCAATGGGGCATGAGATCAATCAAAGCCAAGCTGAGACTTGAGTGTAAGATAAATGTGTCAACCACTCAAATATCAACACATCAATTTAAGTAGGCATGTATATGGAAATCACTAAAATGTTTCATCAGCAAAACAGGCTCAAACTCTTGCTTGACTGTTGACTTAATATAGATGTCTCAGTCAGTTGGGGTTGAGACCATATTTTGACCCAATACAGCAAGTAATCATCTTGCACATTCGAATCAAATTGGCATTTCACTTTTCGTCATCTATTAGCACCCAAGTAATCCAATATACAGAAGCTTGGGTATCGTGATTTGATCCTTATTACTCTTAAGTCCATATGCTACAGACATGTCTCATGCTAACACAAATTGACATGGTCAAACTTAAAAGGAATTCATGTCTTTCAAGACATTTGCTGTGCCAGAAATCTTCTATATCTGATACTTGTCCACAGCCTTCAATAATGACAGATTGAATCATGCATGTGCCTGCATATTAAATGTTTTTTTGACTGCTTAATGTAATTGCACCATATACATTCTTGACTGTAATGCAGGAGCACGTCTCATTACTTCCCAGCTTCCAAAGAAGACTGACATAGGAATTTGAATTACTTACCTACTCTAGCCACAAAATTTAAATAAAAAGGTAAAATAAGCAAATAACTGACCTTCTCAAAGTAAGTTGCAGGTGGAGGTATCACACCTCCTGCCCCCATTACTGGCTCCGCAATGAATGCAGCAATCTAAAATGAACCGCCACATGATGTCAGCAACACAAACCACTTTTTCTAGTTCTAAAATGTTTTCCTCCAAAAGAATCAGATAATATTAATTTCAATCACCGTCTCTGGTCCTTCTTTGAGGATGAGATCCTCCAAATTATTAGCTAATCTGGTTGAGAATTCCTCCTCCGTCTCACCTGACACATGCATTGTTATGCCATTTATCTTTTTAATAAATCACAAAGCATGACAAGTAACCTCATAAGTAAGAAGGGTAAATCACAACCTGGAAGATGATAGCGCCAATAGTGAGGGCAGTCGGTGTGAAACACAAATGGAGCTGGCAGGCCAAATTTTTGATGCATTGGTGTGAGGCTGTACATAAAAAGTTTTCTAAATGCAACCAAGGAGTTCCATAGGTAAATTGTAGTTCTATTATAATGTTGCTTGTTAATAAGTATCCTACCCAGAAAGACTTGTTGATATAAGAGTTGACCCATGGTATCTGTCAAATGGCAGAAATAAATATAAATTATTAGGGAGTTAGGCCAAGATAAAGTTCAAAAATAACACGATTGAACAATTATATTACGCTTTTACTCGAGCAATAAACTTCTTCTTGTTTGGCCTTCCAAGTGCATTGTTATAATACCAAACCAGCTTCACCTACAAGCAAACAGAAATGACAAAATTCAATTTCATGACTATTCTTGTTGAAGTTGTAGCTTGAAGAACTAAAACTTAATATTGACTTCGCAACTAAATTCATCTTTTTAGTTTTTTCTTCCCTACTATCATTTCTGAACCTTCACAGTTTGGATGCCACTTGTTTGAAGTCATCTCAATTGGTCTTCTGGGCCGCTGGTCTTTTCTGAAGATTTTTTTGTGATCTAGATGTTGTTTTCAATCTGATTAAAATGTAGTATGTTTATCCAAAGAGCTGCTGTGTTTAGTACACGACCTTCAAATTCCCTTTCATTTAACTTTTTGTATTAAGCATGTGATGCCGAACCGTAACCAGAAAGAAGAAAGAGAATAGGTAGGAAAGAAAGGGAAGAGAGAAAAAAAGGAGGACACGAGAGAGGAAGACAAAGACAGTATTTTATTTTCAATTCAATAATAATCTACCCGTATCTGTATCCAAACCCTCTATATAAATAGATAGAGGTACAATTGAAATAAAACTCTAAAGTTCTAAACAACTTAAACTATTAATAAAAAAATAAGTAAAATTAAAATCCCTATTTAGTGCTATTTTTTATTTCTTCGCTTGTATGTGCGAAGTCCTTCTTGATCCCCATCAATTAAATTGATGGGGATCAAGAAGGACTTAATTGCCGTCCATTGATCCATCGTCGCCGCTGACCGAAGAACATCCAGGCACCATTCTTCATCTATTGCCGTCACTCACAACACTGCCAGAATCAATATCAACTAACCTTTGCCGCTACTACTGTGCTGCTGCGTAGCTACATCGGCTGAAGAGGGTTATAAAACATCAACCCTAAACCCAACCCAGCCCAACATATCATATTTAGGTCCAAGTTTTAAAATAAACCCAACACCTTTAGACCCAGACCTAAACCCTAACCCATAGATGCAGCCAACAACCAAAATAGTCCAGCCCAATTAAAACCACAACAGCCAGACCCAATTAAAACCAAAGCAGTGCAGCCCATACCCATACCAAGTCCAGCCTGATCCTTAAAACTAGAACCCAGTCCATCCTTCCGTTCCAACAGGCCAAACAGCCCAACGGACCAAAAAAAAAAAAAAAAAATCCAGCGGCAGTACTTTAACAAAATCTGGAAAATTGGAGCATTACTGTACTAAGTCAGATTGGAGCTTAAGTTTGACATCAAAAAGGTGCACATTCTCTCTTGAAAACTTGACTTATTTCATATCTGTTTGTAAGTTAGTGAAGTTGCGATTGGTCTAACTAAATCTCTTACTCCACCTTGTTTGCTCCTTATAGTGAAAAAAAAAAAAAAAACAAAAAACAAAAAAAAAAAAACTTTTCCCACCTTTCTTCATTATCGTTTGTTCCCCATTTAACACACGCATCTTTCATAGCTCTTTTATTGCATTTGGTCTCCTTTGTAGGTGCATTGCGTTAGCTTATAATTTGCATTACTTAAAGCAATTGAGTCATATATCAGCAAGTACCATACCATTTTGTTTCATTACCTTTCCTTACATAACCATGACCCTAAAGGATGATATTCCTGCATTAGACCAAAGAATCCAAACTATAGAAGCCAACATGAACAATTTCAAAGAGTCGGTGGACCGATTCCGTGAGGAATTCCGAGTAGATTTAGAGAGGCAATTTTCTCAATTGTCCAAGTCCTTAGGGAAGTGTCACCTTGATGAGCAGGAAAATAGTCACCCAATTTCACCTAGTCAAGGTCATGGTCTCGTAGGATCCTCAACCCATGGCCTCCTTCCCATTCCTGCGGGACCTCGCGACCATCTTGCCCAAGAAACCCCAGTTAGGGAGGGGTGAGTCCCGAATTTTGGTAGGAGAGCCCCTCAAGTTGTATATCCCACTCAGTTAGGAGACCATAGGGGTTATGTAGAGGAGTTTGATGATTTTGAGGGTGATTTTGATGAGATGCATAGACCACGTCGTCCACAGGATAGACCTTATGAGAGACGCCCGTGGCGTTCTCCACCAAGGTATCACCATGCTCAGCCTAGGCATTTTCGTGAGGATTTGGACGATATCACCCGAAAGGTCAAAGTAGATGCCCCTAGTTATTATGGTAAGTTAGATCCTAACAATTTTTTGGATTGGCTTGCTGCTTTAGAGGACTATTTTGACTGGTATGAAATGTTTGACAGGCATCGTGTTCGTTTTGCTAAAATGAAACTCGAGGGTTCTGCCAAACGATATTGGCAGGGAGTGCAACTGAGTCTAGAGCGTTTAGGGGACTCGCCTATTATCTTATGGGCAGAGATGAAGCAGAAATTGAAAGACAAATACCTCCCTACCTACTATAGGAGGCAATTACTTGACCAATGGCTTAACTTGAAGCAGTTGTCCCTAAGTGCGTTGGTGATAGTTACTAAATTCATTAATGGTCTAAGACTCGAGATTAAGAGAGAGGTCACTTTACACTTTCCTGAGACCTTAGAGGAAGCTTACCAGAAAGCATTAGAAATCGAGAAATATCATAAGTTTCTTACTCCGAGGCGCATGGTTTCTCCAGCCAGGGAGCCCCAACAGTCTAGGTCTGTCAGATTTGGCACTTCAAGTGGGTTTACTCAAGCAAGTCCAGTTGCTTCAGGCCTTTCCAAGAGTAGTACCAACCCCAATTCGAGCTTCAGTGGGGTTCAGGGTAGGGAATCTTCATTCTCTAGTTCCCGCCCCACCAACCCATCCATTGTGCGTCATAATTGCCATGAAAAAGGACACATTGCTTCTCGCTGTCCACATCGTACATTGTCCATTGAGCCCCAGTTAGAGGACATTGTTGGTGACGATGTTGATCAAGTGGGTGACCTTTTAGAGGACCCGTTAGAGTCCGACGAAGAGGAAGGTCTTAACGACACCCACATAAGTGTTATGAGGTGCATTATGTCCACTCCTACAGGGAACAATGAGTGGAAACGTACAAGCATTTTTCACACATTTGTAAAATGCAGGGACAGAGTGTGTAAAATAGTCATTGATGGTGGGAGCACTATGAATGTGGTATCCAAATCAGCTGTTACTAAATTCAAATTACAAGCTGAACCACATCCCCATCCATTTAGAGTTGCATGGGTTGATAAAACCTCCCTACTAGTTACAGAGAGGTGTCTAGTCCCACTGCAAATGGGTGACTATTTTGACAGTATTTGGTGTGATGTCTTACCTATGGATGTTGCTCACATATTATTAGGTCGCCCTTGGCTTTATGATAAAGTCGTGCTAAACCATGGCCAAGAGAATACGTATGTGTTTAAGTTTGGTGGTAAAACTATTATGTTAAGACCTGCCAAACCTACCACAAAAGTTAAGGGACTAGATCAAAGATTGTCATCTCAGGTACCCAATAAGCAAACCATTCAGGTCTTGACCAAGGGCGAGTTTCAAAAGGTTGGCCAAGAGTCAGGTTTTGTTTTAGCCTTAGTCGCTAATGGAGTTTTGGAGGCTACATCTGATCATGTGGTTGCTCCTTCCCCGGAGATTACCCAGTTGTTAAAAGAGTTTGCAGATGTAACCCCAACAGAATTACCAGATGAGTTACCACCTATGAGAGATATTCAGCATGCCATAGATCTTATCCCAGGATCCCAATTGCCCAATCTTCCATATTACAGTCTAAATCCTAGAGACCGGGGAGAGTTACACAGACAAGTAGAGGGACTATTGAAGAAAGGCTTCATTAGAGATAGTCTAAGCCTATGTGCTGTTCCTGCTCTCTTAACTCCTAAGAAGGATGGCTTTTGGAGAATGTGTGTTGATAGTTGTGCCATTAATAAAATTACTGTTAAGTATCGGTTTCCTATACCGAGACTTGACAACATGCTCGATCAAATGGCTGGCTCACGCTGGTTCTCCAAAATTGACTTGCGTAATGGATATCATCAGATTCGTATTAGGCCTTGTTATGAGTGGAAGACTGCCTTTAAGACCCCAGATGGACTATACGAGTGGTTGGTCATGCCATTTGGCTTGTCCAATGCTCCTAGTACTTTTGCAAGGGTCATGAACCAAGTTCTGCGTCCTTTCATAGGCAAATTTCTAGTGGTCTATTTTGATGACATCTTAATTTATAGCTAGTCTAAAGGTGAACATTTGGGTCATATTCGTTTGGTTCTTGAGACACTTCGCAGTGCAAAGTTGTATGCTAATCTTAAGAAGTGTTCATTCCTACAGACCCAGGTGCTCTTCTTAGGATTCATTATTTCTGCGTAAGGTCTTGCAGCTGACCCTGATAAGGTCAAATCTATTAAAGAGTGGCCTATCCCCACATCTATTTCTGAGATTCGTAGTTTTCATGGGTTAGCCACTTTCTATAGGAAGTTTATTAAGGGGTTTAGCTCCATTATGGCTCCTATTACTGATTGCATGAAAAAAGGGGAGTTCCACTGGACGACCACTACATCTAAAGCCTTTGCGGAGATTAAGCAGTAAATGATTCAAGCCCCTATCTTGCAACACCCTGACTTTTCTAAAGTCTTTGAGGTCGCTTGTGATGCATCAGGGGTAGGTATAGGTGGAGTCTTAAGTCAAGAGGGTCATCCTATTGCGTACTTCAGCGAGAAGCTCAATGAGGTTAAGCAGAGATACTCTACTTACGATAAAGAGTTCTATGCTGTCGTACAAGCATTGCGTAATTGAGGTATTATTTGATACCTTACGAGTTTGTGCTATACTCAGACCATCAGGCATTAAAATACCTTCGCTCTCAGCGGAAGTTGAGTTCAAAACATGCTAGGTGGGTTGAATTCCTCCAAGAGTACACTTTTGTTCTTAATCACCGTGCAGGTACCGAAAACAAACCTGCTGATGCCCTCAGTCACGTTGTTGTAGTTTTACAGTCTATGAGTGTCCATGTAGTAGGTTTTGATAGGTTGAAGGATGAGTACATTACTTGCCCTGATTTTAGTATCATCTTTCAAGGGGTTACAGATGGTGACCATACTGCTTATGTTGATTTCATTATTCACGATGGTTACTTGTTTCGGGGATCTAACCTTTGCATTCCTCCACGTCACTTAGAGATTTCTTAGTTTGGGAATTGCACGCTGGCGGATTATCTGGGCATTTTGGTAGAGATAAAACCACGATCCTAGTTGAGGATAGATTTTACTGGCCATCCTTGAAGCGAGATGTCGCTAGGATTGTCTCTCAGTGTCGCATTTGTCAGTTAGCTAAGGCTAAGAAAAAGAATACTGGGTTGTATAAACCTTTACCTGTTCCACATACACCTTAGAAAAACCTTAGTATGGATTTTGTCCTTGGGTTGCCTAAAACTGCTCGGCGACATGATTCTATTCTAGTTGTGGTGGATAGGTTTTCCAAAATGGCCCATTTTATTCCTTGTAGTAAGACCACTGATGCTTCACATGTTGCTAAATTATTTTTTTAGGAAGTTGTTAGACTACATGGGTTGCCTACTTCCATCGTGTCGGATAGAGAAGTTAAGTTTATCAGTTATTTTTGGAAGACACTTTGGAAATTGTTTAGGACAACTCTAAAGTTTTCCTCTTCTTTTTATCCCCAAACTGATGGGCAAACTGAGGTTGTTAATCATAGTTTGGGCAATTTGCTTAGGTGTATTGTGGGTGATAAACCGGGTAATTGGGATTTAGTCTTACCAACTGCAGAGTTTGCTTATAATAATTCGGTCAATCGGTCTACTGGTAAGAGTCCTTTTGAAATTGTTCATGGTTTCTCCCCTCGCCAGCCCATTGACCTTATTCCTTTACCCTTGATGCCCGTCCTTTTGAATCGGTTACCATCTTTGCTCGACATATTCATGACTTACATGCTGATATTAGGCGAAAAATTGCTATGAGTAATGAGAATTATAAACTTGCTGCTAATATGCATCGTAGGAGACTAGATTTCAATACTGGCAACTATGTTATGGTTCATGTGCGCCCTAAGCGTTACCCTAAACATTCTTTCAAGAAACTTCATGCTCGAGCCACTGGACCTTTTCGTATCATTCGTAAGCTTAGGCCTAATGCATATTTGCTTGACTTGCCGTCGGATATGACTATTAGTCCTGTTTTCAATGTTGAGGATTTGTTTCCTTATCGAGGCACCTTTAAGCCTCCTGCTTTGTCAGATTTGTCTCCAGGTGGTGTTTATGCTCCTATGGCGCCAGCATCTTTCCCGCGTCTTCCGCCATGCCTCTATCTATTTATATAGAAGGTTTGGATACAGATAAGGGTAGATTATTATTGAATTGAAAATAAAATACTGTCTTTGTCTTCCTCTCTCGTGTCCTCTTCTTTTCTCTCTTCCCTTTCTTTCCTACCTATTCTCTTTCTTCTTTCTGGTTACGGTTCGGCATCAGTATGTTGATAATGTTCAAAATGATAGAAAGTCTGAGATGCACCTTGTCATAATGAAATGGGTTGCCAAAATAAATTTTTTGTAATAATGTTCGTATATAATTTTCAAAATGTTATTCATATTATGCTTATAATCTTCAATATATCTTCCGTTCAAAAACTTCCGGAATCATGTTTGTTTATAATGTTCAAGATGTAGTTCATGATAATTAAATCCAATAACTTCTTTCATTTATTCAAAAAATATATATCTAAAGTTTCTCCTCAAAAATTATATGTCAAATAAGACATCAAAAAATCTGAGTTTGAGAAAATTTGTGAAATAAGTCGAAGATGCACATTGTCATACATTGTCATAATGAAATGAATTAAGAAATAAAACAGGAAATCATTAAACCCACACCCTTCTTGATGAATTGACACCCCTCCCTTACCCATGGTGGGCCCACTAACATGAGAGAAGGGTGTGTGGATCCATCAAATAAAAAAGAAGAAACAAAGGAACAAGGAAAGAAAGAGAAAACACAAGTGCAACCAGATAATAAGCAAACCTGAGTGTCATTGGCATCCGAACCACTATTTGTGAAAAAGACTTTTGCCATTTTAGTTGCAGTGAACATTACTAGAAGTTCCTTTGCAAGATCCTGTATTGTTTCAAAGAAATTAGTGGTCAAACGGAACCCCAGAACTGAATATTGCCAAGCCAAGAAAAGAGGAAAATTTATCAATTATACCAAAGAGGGTTTTGTAGTACGATTCCAAAATGAGTGGTAAAATGGCAAGGCATTTAGCTGTGCAGTTGCAGCAGCAACAAGACGAGGTTCATTTCCCCCTACAATTTTTCCGAAGCACATAAGTGATTGAAATTGACAAAATAAATCAAGTACTTGACACACAAGTTAGCTACATGAACTTCATGGAAGAGTGGGAGAATTACATTTCTAGGTTTGGATTTATGTAATGTAAATAACTGGAACATGGGAAGATGACTGAATTGTCGAAGTGTACGATTTTTCTTATTTTACATGTAGATTGAAGTAATAGTAAATGGGCACTTACTCGCCTTCTGAAGTGTCCCTGTAAAAGCAAAATGTATTAAAAGAATTTTAGCAGGAACTTTTCTACAATAAGATCTCTTCCTTTGTTGCATGCATGGATTGTCACATCCAAAAAAATAAAGGTATCAGATATCTAATACCAATTCCCATGTTGTGTCAGGTCTAGCATGGTATTCTACACATCTTTGTTGACTCCATACCTTGATTTTGATGATGACAAAATATTGTGTTAAAGATTTAATGACTCTACTTAGTGTGCAGATCATATTATACATTAATCTCTATTAGGAGTATGACTTGAAGCTTGCTACATCGGAGATATTGAAGATCTCGTTTGTTGGAAGCTTATCAAGTGTGTTGCAGGTTATTAAGCCGTGATGGTTAATTGATGAAAGAACTTTCAACAAGAATATGTTCATAATCTTATCTCGAAGGGATTGAAGGTGATCGAAGATGATGAAGATCTACACAAGACATGGAAGCTCACTTTGAAGTTTTGTGAAGATGCCTTAGAAGAAGGGAAGACCAGTTGAAAGGAAGATCACAAGACTTTGATGCTCCAGTTGAAGATTTGAAGAAGTCTTAAATCAATGGAAGGAGCTTTGTTGATCGAAGAATTCTACGAGAGATTGTAGGTGTTCTTGAGAATTACCCATTGTATTAAACCTTATTTATTTCAATTAGGTGAGTTTGTAAACCTGTGAATTTGAGTGTTCTTGGTAAAAGCACTCGTAAGTTTGAGTGAAGTTTTGACAAAATCACTTAGGTCTTTGAGAGTTTGGAAAAAAACTATTGTAAAAAGTGAGTTCGGCACTTGGGCAACTACTAAGTTATTGTTCCATTGATTAATTAGTTTTTAATTGCATTATTTGTGATTAATTTTGAAAAACCCAATTAACCCCCCCTTCTCCCCCTTCTTTGGTTGCATGTTCGGGCCAACAATTGATATCAGAGCGAGTACTCTATCTTAAAAGCTTAATATCTTTAGAGTTGATTTTGGAGAAGGTCAATCCACCAATAGATCTCATATATTCAATGGAACAAACTATAATTACTGGAAGAACAGAATAAGAATATATGTTCATGAGTATGAGGTATGGAGAATTATTGTCAATGGTTCTAAACTCCACACCAAAATTGTTGAAAGGGTAGTTTTACCCAAACCTGAAAAAGAGTGGGATGAATGACTTGAAACTTTTGCAATCTAATACTAAAATCATGAACATCTTATATTGTGCCTTAGATCCCAATGCATTCAATAAATTCTCCACTTGTAAGACTGCCAAGGAGATTTGGGATGAACTTGAGGTGACTCATGAAAGCACCAATCAGGTGAAAGAGTCCAAGATTAACATTATTGTGCATAATTATGAATTATTTAGAATAAAATCCGACGAATCTATTACTGATATGTTTACCTGATTCACTGACATTGTTAATGGTTTAAAGTCTAGTGAACAGGTGAGAAAGATTCTTAGATCTTTGCTAAAGGCATGGGAAGTCAAGGTGACAACTATATAAGAAGCTAAAAACCTCAACACTTTGCCACTTGAAGAGCTTCTTGGATCTCTTACAACCTATAAGCTGACCTAAAAACAGAATGCTCAAGAAGAGGAGGATAAGAGAAAGAAAATTGTTGCATTCAAATTCTCTACTCTAGAAAATGAATCTGGAAGTGAATATGAAAATGAAGAACTTGCCCTCATTACAAGGAAGTTAAAAAAATTCATGAGGAGAAAATGAAGAGGAGGAAAGAAACTTGGAGCAAAGGGAGAATCCAACAATAAGGATTCAATCATCATATGCTTTGAATGCAAGAAGCCATGACATATGAAAGTTGAATGTCCTATACTAAAGAAGAAAGGAAAGAAAGGCAAAAACAAAAGAGCTCTAGCGGCCACCACTTAGAGTAAAGAAGAAGGATCAAGTTCAGATGAAGAAACTGAACCTCAAGAGGTTGCAAACTTATGTCTCGTGGCACAAGAAGAAGAAAAGAGGTCTCATCTGCTAGACCCTTTGATTTTTCATTTGAAGAGTTACAAGATACTTTTGATTATTTACTTATTGAATTTGAAAAGATGGGCATCAAAAACACTCTTCTCAAAAAGATACTTTCCACTCACAAAAGAAAATGAAGGTTTACAAAATGCAAATGAGGATTTGAAAAAGGAAAATGTTGTTTTGAAAGAAAAGGTGAAAGATTTAGACAAATCTCTTACAAAATGTGTTGAAGGGAAAGAGAAGCTAGATGTTATTCTTGAAAAACAAAAAATGCTCTCTTGAAAAGGCTGGAATTGGTCACAACTCTTTTAAAAAGAAAAAGTTTTTCACAAATCATTTTCAGACCCCTATAAGAAAATCACAAATTACATGCTTTTATTTCCAAAAGAGATGACACACAGAAAGCCAATGTTTTCTTATGCAAAAGTCACATGCTGCTAAGAAGGCTTGAGTTCCAAAAGAAATATTGAAAACTAACCCTTAAGGACCCAATATGATTTGGGTACCAAAAGTCAAAGCTTGAGTTATTCTTTTTATAGGTATGTCTTCAAGCAAAGTCCAAGAAGGACTATTGATACTTGGTACTTAGACAATGGATGTTCAAGACACATGATTGGTGATGATACTCAATTCACATCTCTCACACCAAATGATGGAGGCTTGGTCACTTTTGGAGATAACAGTAAAGGCAAAATCATTGGTATAGGTAGTATTGGTAAAGATTTTTCAACCTCTATTGAGAGTGTTCTTCTTGTTAAAGGTCTTAAACATAATCTTTTAAGTATTAGCCAATTATGTAACAAATGTTTTAAAGTTGTTTTTGAATCTTCAAACGCATTATTGTGAACATCAATGATAACAAGACCATATTCGCTGGTCATAGACAAAGCAATTTTTACATTTTTTATTTAAATAATTTATCTTCTTGCAAAATAAAATGCCTTGCTGCTATGAACAATGAAGATAATTGGTTGTGGCATAGAATGCTTGATAATACGAGCACGAGCATTATTTCAGAGATTTCCAAAAATGATTTGGTCAGCGGACTTCCCAATCTTAAATTTAAAAAAAAAGACAAGGTTTGTGGTGCTTGTTAAGTGGGGAAGCAAACAAGAGTTACCTTTAAATCCAAAAACATGATTTTTACATCTAGGCCACTTCAACTGTTGCATATGGATTTATTAAGACCTACTCGAACTCTTAGTTTTGGAAGTAAACAATATACTCTTGTTATTGTTGATGATTACTCAAGATTCACTTGGACATTCTTTCTTACTCACAAGGATAAACAATTGTTTTCTTCACAATGTTTTGCAAAAATGTTCAAAATGAGAAAGGTTTCACAATTACAGCAATTAGGACTGACCATGGTGGTGAGTTTGATTGCAATCATTTTGAAAAGTATTGTGATGAAAATGGTTTTGAATATAATTTTTCAAAACCAAGGACACCTCAACAGAATGAGATTGTTGAGAGAAAAAGTAGGACTTTAGAAGAAATGTGAAGAACCATGTTTTGTGAAAATAGGCAAAAGTTGTTAACACAACATAATATGTTTTAAACATAGTTTTGTTTGGAAAGTTTTTGAATAAAACCCTATATGAGCCTTGGAAAAGGAAAAAAGCCAAATATTTTATACTTTAGAACTTTTGGATGTAAGTGTTTTGTTTTGAATAACAACAAAGATCATATTGAAAATTTGATACAAAATCTAATGAAGGTGTTTTTCTTGGCTACTCTACACACAACAAGGCCTATAAAATTTTCAATAAAAGAACACTGGTTGTTGGGGAATCTGTGCATGTTACCTTTGATGAACTAAATTTTTTGCTTAGAAATGTTGTGAGTGATGATGTAAATGACGTAGAGCAAAACATAGACAATCTAACTATCAACCAACACTCAAGTGAAGTCTCACAAAAGGAGAAAGAAGAACATGATATTCCTTCAAACCAACACGATGAGGATCAAGAGCTACCAAAGGAGTAGAAGTTTATTCATAACCATATATAAGATCAAATATTTGTGATCCATCACAAGGGGTATGGACAAGATCATCTCTTAGAAATATTTGTAATCGTCTTACATTTCTATCACACATTGAACCAAAATCTTTTCAAGAATTTGAATATGAAGATCATGCAGTTATTGGAACAAAGTGGGTTTCTCGAAACAAAATAGATGAATCTGGAATTGCTGTGAGAAATAAGGAACGACTAGTAGCTCAAGACTATGGTCAAGAAGAAAAAATTAATTTTGATGAGACCTATGCACTTGTAGCTAGATTAGAGGCCATTAGAATGTTGCTTACAATTTCATGTTTTAAAATTTTCAAACCTTATCAAATGGATTTGAAAAGTGCATTTTTTAATGGTTTTATTTTTGAACAGGTTTATGTGGAATAACCTCCTGATTTTGAATATTCAAAGTTTACAAATTATGTTTTCAAATTTACGAAAGCTCTTTATGGTTTGAAACAGGCCCCAATGGCATTGTATGAAAGGTTGAGCAAATTTTTGATTGAAAATGATTTTACAAAAGGAAAGGTTGATACAAAACGTTTTATAAATATTAGAGACCATGACATATTTATTGTGCAAATCTATATTGATGACATCATATTTAGCTCTACTAATGAAAAGCTTTGCAATGAATTTGCTAAGAGTATATAGGGTGAGTTTGAAATGAGTATGATGGGAGAACTCAACTACTTTCTTGAACTTCAAATCAAACAATCAAAGGAAGGAATCTTCATTAACCAAGCTAAGTATATAAAAGATCTACTCACCAAGTTTGGAGTGGAAGAGGCAAAGCCATTGTGCACTCCTATGAATACTTCAACAAAGCTAGATAATGGTGAAAAAGGTATTTCTGTAGATACAAAATTGTATAGAAGTATGATTGGATCTTCGCTTCATTTGACTGCAAGTAGGGCTGATATTATGTTTAGTATATGTTTATGTGCTAGATTTCAATCTAATCCTAAGAAATCACATGTTATTGCTGTAAATATGATCTTTAGATATCTTAAGCACACTCCCAACCTAGGGTTATGGTACGCAAAAGGCACTTCATTTAACCTTATTGGTTATTCAGATGCTAACTATTCTTGAAACAAAGTGGACAGAAACAACACTAGTGGCTCTTGTCAATTTCTTGGTAATATGCTTGCTCATGGTTTAGTAAAAAATAAAACTCAATTGCACTCTCTACAGTAGAAGCTGAGTACAGAGCAGCTAGAAGTTAGCTCAAGTCCTTTGGTCCAAACACCAACTAGAGGACTTTGGACTCACTTTTGATCACATTCCAATCAGATGTGACAACAGAAGTGCCATCAATTTGACCAAGAACCCTATTCAACACTCTCGCACAAAGCACATTGAAATTAAACATCATTTCATTCGTCATCATGCTCAAAGAGGTGATATTAAACATGATTTTATGAACACTAAACATCAATTAGTTGATATCTTCACAAAATCGTTGAGTGAGAAAAGATTTTGCATGATTAGGAGAGAATTGGGGATGAGCAATCCATTAATTTGATTCATTAACATGTTATACATATTTATTTGAGTATTTAAATCATTGGAACTTGATTACATGCTTATATGATTCATTTTATGTCATTTAAAAGTCATTTTTGCATTTCATAAGAAAATGAGTCGACCCCTAGCTTCAGATAGTAAACCCCTGGTTTCTGGAAATGGCTTCTGTTGAAAAGAGTCGACCCCTAAAAGTTTAAAAGTCTAGCCATTTTAACAGAAAGCTCAAAAAGCATTTTTGGTAGAAAAAGAGTCAACCCCTTAAAGACAGGAGTTGACCCATTTGCATAAATGCTCACATGCCTATAAATGCTCTGTTTTGCCCCAAATCAGACACTCTCACCCTCTCTCACTCTCACTCGTTGAACCG
This sequence comes from Euryodendron excelsum, assembly GCA_033060915.1. NCBI lineage: Eukaryota > Viridiplantae > Streptophyta > Magnoliopsida > Ericales > Pentaphylacaceae > Euryodendron > Euryodendron excelsum. The sequence goes on from CM065381.1 coordinate 49,959,830, forward strand.
TTGCTCCAACTGCCAAATTCCTTGAAAATCTCTTTTCAATCCTCTATAAATCCTTAATTCAAACCACAAGATCATCTCTCAATCGCTTGTAACCGCCATTGTAACCTCCAATGGCACCCAAAACTGTCAAGCCGAGAAAAGAGAAACAAACCCTAATGAAGTCGACCCCCAAATCTAAGGGAAGCAAGAAGAGGAAAGACAAAGGAGAGTTTTTCAAGGCTTCAAAGAAGAGGAAAGGAAAGCGAATTGTTAAGGAAGAAGACTTCCTTGAGGATGACATTTATTTTGAGAAGCAATCCATCAAAAAAAGGTATGTACAAGATTATTCTTTTAGTGTTATTTTGAATGGTAAATGGATTGATTATGCCTTCTTTGTAAAGGAAAAGTTTAATTTTGAACAAAAACTTGAGAGGCTTGAATGGAAATCAATGACATTGTTGAGAGAGGATGTTTACCCCGAGTTGGTTGGATAGTTTTATACCCATGCCAAGAAGGAGAGGGTAAGTGTGAATGTCTCTAATTATGTCAAGGGTGTGTCAATTCTTCTTATAAAGGGTGCGATTTATCAAATTTTGAGTGTTAGTGCTGGTGGAGAATTAGGAAAGAAGAACATAGATAGATATGCAGCCCTAACTGTTCTCTTGGGAAAGAAGGTTACTGATGATAGTCTCCAACCCATTGCCAATGAACTTCCATTGGAGTTAAGACTTGTCCTTCACTTTGTGTGCCACATATTCATTCCTAAAGGTGGGAAGTTTGAGTATGTCTCTGATAAGGAGTTGTTCTTTATGTGGGCTTATTTAACTGAAACCAAAGTTGACTTGGTTGATTACATCTTGAACCACATGCTTAAGGCAACTAGAACAAAGGTGAGTTTGCCCTATGGAATCCTTTTGACAAAGATTTTCAAACACTTCAAGGTTGATTTGTTGAATGAAAAGAAGAGGACACCTGATCCCAACTTTAATGAGTACAACCATAAGACTTTGTCTAGGATGAGGTACTTCTATAACAAACAAACCATGAAATGGAGCCCAAAGAAGGAGAAAAGTGCTGAAGGAAATGCAACCCCAAGGGCTAGCACTTATGAGAGGTGAATCCTCTAGAACACAAAGGAGACTTTTCCCGTGGACATTGTGCCTAACAACAGTTTTGTAAGATGAAATTCTTAATGAACATGATGAAAGAGATGAAGAAATATTAATAAGAGATGTTCACCATGCTTGATAAGAAAATTGATAATGGAGCAATGATGTTGCTATCCACTAAGAAAAAAGTAAGGGAAATGAGTGAAGTTTTTGTGACTGAGGAAAACAATTTGAATAAGGAGATCTTCAACAACATTGATGTCTCAATTGAACACATTGGGAAACACATCAAAAGGATCATTGGGTAGGAGTACAAACCCCTCTTCCCTGAAGCAGCAAAGTTTGCAAAGGAGGATTCTACCACTGATGAGATGAGTGAATCCACTGAAGGAGCCAACCCCTCTCCTCATCCCTCTCAGCCATCAACTGGAGCACAATTTGATCCTAATGCCCAAACACCACCAGAAGCAAGCTCTCATCAATATGGCCTGAGGCAAAGGAATCTAACCTCTAAGTTCTCCAATACTACTGATAACCTTGTTGACCTATCCCAAACCCCATCTCCCAAAACCAAATGAGCATGTTTGCATTTACATTATCATCTATATTTGCCCTTGCATTTTCTAAACAATAGTTTTACATAGAATGGTATGTCATCCTTTAAGACAATATGTTTATATTTTGTGGATGTTTTTGGTACTTGAACCCTATAGATGCCTATCTATCCTAATTGCTCTGTTTTGGTACTACCTTGCTAGCTTGATTTGATGAATTGTGTGATAACCTGATTGGGTTAGTTGTTTGCTATCCTTACAATACTTCTTTCTATGTTTTAAGATTTTTTGCTACTTTACATATTTTTAAATTCTATTTATAACTCTTTTTGATGAGTTGATAAAAAGAGGGAGAAATAATCCTCTTGAATTTTAAGCTATTATTGGTATTTAAGCTCTCTACAGAAAGGGGAGAAAAGTTTTGATTTCATTGAGAATATATTAAGTTGCATAAGAAAGAGGGAGGAGATTTCATTACGCTCTGCACCTCTATTTTGTATGTTCTGAACCTTTATCTTACTCTAAACCTTGGAAATGCTTTTAGTACAAAAAAAAAGGGGGAGAAAATTCTAGTACTCCCAGCAGGTAACATTTTTTGAGCTAAATTTTTTGATATTGCACATTACTAAGTTCATTAGACATTGAGTATATTGTTCATATTTATTAAGGTTTTGTTATTATCAAATAGGGAGAGATTGTTGATCCATGCCTTGATTTTGATGATAACAAAACATTGTGCTAAAGATCGACTCTACTTAGTGTGCATATCATATTATGCCTTAATCTCTATTGAGAGTATGACTTAAAGCTTGATACATTAGAGATATTGAAGATTTTGTTTGTTGAAATCTTATCAAGTGTTTTGAAGGTTATTAAGCCATGATGGTTGATTGATGAAAGACCTTTCAACAAGAATATGTTAATAATCTCATATTGAAGAGATTGAAGGTGATCAAAGATGATGAAAATCTACACAAGACATGTAAGCTCACTTTGAAGATTTTTGAAGATGTCTTGAAAGATTAGAAGACCAATTGAAAGGAAGATCACAAAACTTGGATGCTCCGGTTGAAGATTTAAAGAAGTCTTGGATCAGTGGAAGGAGCTTTGTTGATTGAAGAATTCTACAAGAGATTGAAGGTGTTCTTGAAGATCAACAAGCTTTGGAGAAGTCTTTTCAAACCTAGGAAGCTATATTTGGATAATTTTTGAAGAGCTTAAAGACTTTGAAGAAGCTTGGAGAAGACTGGCAAAAAGTTATAGTCTCTGGTAAAAAGAGTCAACTCCCCTCCTTTCCAGGAGTCAACACATTGGTCTAGAATGCAAAGTCTTGAAGAAGGTCCAAAAAGGGTTGACACATGGTTTCTCAAGAGTTAACACATTTGGACAAAGCCCTGATGAAGTTTGGTAAAAATAAAATAGTCGACTCCTATTTTTCAGGGGTTAACACATTTGGACAGAGGGTTAAGGACCTTGGCACTAGAACAAAAAGGGTCAACTCCTTCAGGAAAAAAGCTGACACATTTGGCTCAATAGCTAGTTTTTTGAACGTTCTGTCAGCTTGATCTTGCATTTAATGCACTCCCAACCACCACTAACGTCTAGAATCAATGCAAGGCCATAAATACAAGATCGCACAGGATTTATACACAAGAATACAACATTCTAAGTGTTAAATTTCAAATCAAAGCTGCAATTTCCTGAGCATCACTGCTTTATTCTCTTTCCTTGGTTATTGGGGTTATTCATTGAGAGTTACCTATTATATAAACCTCATTTATTTCACTTGAGTGGGTTTGTAAACCTGTGAGTTTGAGTGTTCTTGGTAAAAGCACTTGTAAGTTTGAGTAAAACTTGGACAAAATCACTTGGGTCTTTGAGAGTTTGGAAAACACTCTTGTAAAAAGTGAGCTGGGCACCTAGGCAACTAGCACCTGCTGCACAAAAGATTTTTGCATAGTGAAAGAGCTTCCAAGGAGATCTTGGGGGTGAGAATGTGGGTCACAAATTGTGACTGAACCTCGGTAAATCTTGGTGTTCATCTTGTGCTCTGTTTTTCTTGTTTTGCATCATTTCATTTGATTGCTTTATTCATCCATTACTAAGACACTGTTCCATTAATTAATTAGTTTTTAATTGCATTATTTGTGATTAATTTTGACAAACTCAATTCACCCCCCTCTTGAGTTGCATATTCAGGCCAACAATCTTGAACAATCCAACTAATAAGCAAATGACGTATAACCGAGCATGGCCAATATGTGACTCACACTTTCTTAGTCAAAGTGGCAACCAGCAAATTGGCACCTAACAGCCTCTAAATGCAGTATGCAAATTTACTTCGTAATGGTGATGCTAGTTTACTTTATTATTATTTCTTAAAATTATGAGAGATTCCCTGAAAAGCAGGACACGCTTGTTCTTGCACAAGTATATAATTTCTTATCCGAGTATGCAAGGAATGTGCTTCTTCAAGATTAGACTCCTAAGCACAATAAATCAACAGGACTACTTTGCTTCATGTAGAAAAAAATGATCCTTGAAACAATGCAAATTATTCACTGAAAATAGGCCCCTGTTTTTCTTCAGTTCTTGCAATTATCACGCCATTGCATTTCAGACAACTTTAACAACCTGAAGAGTGAGCTGTCCACAACTATTTTGATATTCTGCAATTGGTTGTTGAAAGAGTTGCCAACCCCACCCCCCAACCCAAACAAAAAAAAAAGAAAAAAAATTGAGAAAGAAACTAAACAAGCACACTTTTCCTCCAAAAAGTATCATTTCTCTTTACTGATTGCTTAAGAACCAGCACAGTAACTGTTCTTTTATTGGAGTGGAAATACAGTACCTGGTCCACCAATTCAGATCTAATTATACCAAGTAGTTGATTTCTACTTCTTTAAACTAATGTTGATCTTTGTTACATGTACTCATCTAGATGAGTGAATACCAATGTCAAACCCTCAAGACTTGGGTAAGGATAGAGAATATGTGTCCGATATATCTAATTGATCATGCAGCCAATAAGCATTCTAGTAATTGAGTTTACTATATAGCAATGCATTAAACCTCACATGCATAAAATGCGCTGTTACTTTGCAAACTCTGTTTTACCATTAAAAGGTCAAAAAAAGAGAATATTAAGATACATGAGTATCTAGTCATGTCACAATGTCCTTCAACATAGGAATTAGAAGAATCTGAGACTTTTACACATACCCACACCCAAGTCCATATACCATAGCTGTTGGATTAAAGTTTCCAGAACTTTGAAGGGGATTGGGGCAGCTTAATCATCACAAAGTAGTGAAGACATGATATATGTGAACCATGGAGCACTCTATCACCAAGGCTCGTTATAGTAATGAATATAAAAGATGCTAACATTCATTAGCGCAACAAAGTGCAATGAAAGGAAAGCAAAGCTCACTGGCAACATTCAGATAAAATGACAGATTCTAATTTAAAATTTGACCGATATCTGAATGGTATTATTAAGAAACTTCACCTGATTAATTTAGTACATTCAGCAACATTAATTACACTGCAGCATTAGTAGAAAGTACTTCAAATATTGCTGTTTAAGCCTCCAAAATATTAGAACTCTATATTATGCATAGGAAACACCAATTCAATGTTCAAAAACAACAAATAAATGATTTGAGAGACTGGAAGAGTGTGATAGGGGATAGTTAGTACCTAAAGCTGTGCACCACAGACCAGCAAGAGAATCAAGATACTTCTTCCCATTTGTGTCATAGACATAGCAACCCTACAACAATTGATAAAGAACAATTAGCACTGTGCTTCACGTGACCAAGAAAACAGCCTTCCAGGATAGTAAGACAAAAGCGGATGACATCAGCTAATGAGATAGAGAGAGACAGAGGATCAAAATATAATTGTTGTGACCAAGATTTAGGTTAATTTGGCCCTTAAATAAAAAGGAAAAAAAGGAATAAGATGAACCATCCCTGACAGAAAACCCCAATGGCCATTGGGCCGCAATCCTTAAAAAGCATCAAGGAAAAAAACTTGGAAAATGTTTACCGCAGATTTTTCTATTACTAGAGGATGCAAATCAGTAGTCTGCCACCCTGCAGTGAAAGGTGCCAACATAGCATGCCCCTTAAACCTGAGAATGAGAAAAATCTATAGTGACTGACACATAAAATTAAATTTTCATGTGGGCATATGTTCACACAGATGCTTTTACAGGCAGTTAGTAGAACATATCAACCCATACCTACCCCATCTACATACTGGCATCCAAAAGTATTCTCTATGTACTCTCACCATTTGCGCGCACACACACACACACACACACACACAGAGACAGGTAAAAGAGAAACAGTGCATACCCTTTACCATCATTTAAATTGGTAGCTGAAACATCCTTTTGCACAGATGCCTCTGTACTATTCCATCTGGTCTGTGAGGAAGCCCCAAGCAAAAATTGCTGCAAACCTCTAGAAGCTTCAACATGTTTTATATATGAACTAGCCTGTAAAATTAGAAATAAAATATGTCAACAAATTTGTGAAATGTGTGGGAAGGGCAGTACTGAAGCATATTGTTCAAAACATTATGGATGCACTTGGATGTCCTATCAAAATTCAATTGTTCAGCATAAAATGGTTTCTGTACAGTTAGTTGTCGTGCCCCCAGCAGTGCCTTTCAGAAAGATGGATTTCATCCTCGAATTCTATGTCAGAAGCTTAAGCCAATGTTACCATCAGTTTAAGACTCACCCTAAGGCTGAGTTTGATAAAAGGAAAAGAAAAGAAACTCGTGCATTGGTGGTTGCAAGAAAGTGTGGATGGCATCATGACTATTTTCTTCAAAGAAACATTTTTCCTCGAGTCCTATCCCACATCTTATGTGGCATTATGGGTCATGAGAAAGTTAAAACTTAAAAGCTTATTGTTTTACAAAATTTTGTGGGTTAAATGAATAGGGGAAAAGTAAAACTATTCTATTTTTAATTTATTTCCCTTTTCTTGGGAACCACTTTCCTGTACGATTCTTCACAACCAAATGCTGTCTACAAGATAATATAGATAATTTCACATGCAGCATCTTTTCATGTAGTGTTCATTATATCTGTATGCCTTCAATTTTCTGAAAATATGATTGATAAAATGTGTAAACTGCAACACAATGCTCCCTCAGAAAATTAAACGAAATCACAAACATTAAACAGTGCTTCAAAAATCAACTCTAGACAGAACAACAATGATTTTGAATATGGCATTGACTTACGAAACTTAGTTGTTGGAAGGAGTTTTGTATACACACCAAATAGAACGCATTCACGATAGTAAACAAACTGGGAAGGAAAAAAAAAACAAACAAAAACATTGATTAGTTGTGTTATTTATTTGACTATTACATTATCTTTTAGGACGGCCATCCCTTTCTACATCTCCATTACCAACAATCAAAAGAATGCTATTACAGACATCAAAGCTAAGTGCATTAGTAAAATCTATTAGTGCAACACTGAGTTTTGAAGATTTGATTATTGAACAATATGATTCCAACAAGGAACCTAAAATTAATGCCTTGGATTTCTAAGTGTTATAAAGCAATCCATTGACACTGATTCCAGTCATTGGATCGGTGAACAACCCGATCACAAAAAATAAAAGCCTACCAAACATTCTTCCTAGCTGATAGGAAGTCATCCACAGAATTAATAATTGAAAATATCAGACATTTTAGGGGATGAAGATGCTTATATACAGACTGAAAAGCATTCTTTTGTCTACTTTGTATAGTTGGCTCTCCGGAAGGCCACTTTTTGGATTTTCATTGATACAAAGGAGATGTAAGGAGTGCTTAGGCTTTGCTACTCCTAATAGTTTTGTTTTATCTTTTTGTAATTGGCTTGCAATCACCTTAATGCTGCTTAATAAAATTTTACCTTACTTATCAAAAAAAATAAAAAGAAGGGAAGAACACGGCAGTTGGATCCATGAAGTTGCCGTGATAGTTAGTGTCTGCCCATTCCAAGTTACAGAACTCAAAACAATCCAATCTCAAAGAATTAAATGTGATAATAGAGAGTAAAACACAACTAGAACTCTTCAAAGGGAAACAAACAATTCTACCAAAAAACTAATAACCAACGACATAAAATAAAATCAAACTGAAATAAGCCTCCAAAAATACTCTAATGCTGGGTTTGAACTCAAATTTATCAAGGAAAAAAAAGAAAAACGAAATGGTGAGAAAAAAGAGAATCAAATGAGATAATTCTAAATCCTTACTTATTTATCTTTTATGTTCTTTTATTCTCCACTTTCTCTAACACCCAATATACGATATAATTTCATATTCTTTTCTCTTTCTTTTTCCCTCATTAAATCTTTGATCCAAACACACCGTACATACGTCAAGAAAAAAGAAAAAGAAAAAGGACAAAAAGTAAAATAAAAAAACCATCTAGTAAAATGCTCAAAGTTCCTGTATATTTTGCTATATTTTAGAGAATATCAACAAATTGAAGTTCAACAACCAATTCGGAACCCAAAGACATACCAGAAAATCAGAGTGATTGAAACGAAAATGGTGGGCATAACAACGTCAGTATATTTAGAGACGTAAATATTGACACAAAGATTTACCGTATTAAACACTCCGTGAAGCACAATATCACACAGATATTCATCGCATACATACCTACGGACCTATACATACAATTGTTGCGGGTGTATACATATGAAAAAACAAAGAAAAGAAAATCGTTTGAAGTAGGGGATTGAGCATTACTGAAACAAGGGTCGTGGTTGTGCTTTTTCTGAGAGTGGATCGGAGGAGGTAATTGATGACCATCCTTTCTTCTTTCTTCTTCTTATTGTGTTGTATGGTATGGGAATGGAAACCAAAACATGCAAAGAAATGAGAAAGTTATTCCTCTTCAATTGACGGAGAGAGAGAGAGAGAAAGTTGAACAACAATACTTCAAAGAGTGTAACCGATGAGTTCGCTATGTATGATTTGAATTCGGAAACATATGATATGATAGATTATATCATTATTCGGAGGTACAGAGGTGTTTAAGCTAACTAGTTTATAAGTTATAAGTTTTAAGTTATTTTTAAAATGTTATTTTTATAAATAATTTTTAAAAAAAAATTAATTAGATATAAGTTATTTTTTTAAATCACTCATCTAAATACATTTTAAAAAAATTATAAGTATAAGACATAAATTACTAAATAAGTTACGATCAAATACCTCCATAATAATATATGAAATAGTACGGACAAACAATTATTTTATTCCTACATATCACAATTCTCAAAATAAGATTTGTTTGGTTACGGTTTTAGTTTTATTTTGTGTTCTCAAAACTAAAAAATTTAGAGACTAGTTTTTTTGTTCTTCGGAAACAAAAAAAATAGGGTCATCGAAAATATTATCGTTTTTATATTGTTTTCATTTTCATACAAAAATGGTTTCGAAAATTCAAAATATACATTTTTAATAATTCTCAAAACTAGGGTGTTTTTTGAAAAAGTTTTTAAAAACAAGTTTCAGAACCAACTTACTAAATGCGATTTCAATAAAAACAGTTTTCGAAATCAATTTACAAATAAGATTTCGTCAAATTTTAAAAAATAAAAATAAAAAATAAAAACCAAAATTATAAGCAACTACGGGTGCACGTATCTCTTTGTCCTTTTCTATTCCAATATCAAATTTACAGGCTTTTCTTTTCTCTTCTTTTCTCTTTTTTTTTTCTCTACTCAGAAATCCAAATTTTAATTTGTAAGAGGGCCGGATTAGATTCCAACTCTCTAATATCAAACAAAGGAAAGAAAAAAAAACTTTAAATTTAGTAATGCAAAACCTGTTAATCTATTCCTGCTCCCTATCACATAAATTTTCAATGATAAGGTAATAGTAATTATTAATTACTTCTATTAAAATTTAAGTATTACGGCATGAAACCCCACGTGTGAGGCAAAAGATTATAACAACAAAAGTATCTATCTACTAAAATAAAAGCCGGAACGTCATGTTTTTTTTCTTCGGTATGCTTACTTTTTCAATGCCATTTTTCTCCTCTTTCACATCTTTAATTACGTTTGTATCCCAACCACACAATCCACCCACTAACAATCTCATACATAAGCGCCTGATACGCCTACTTGGCTGACTAGAAATCAAACATGTCCGTTTCTTACTTCTTACTTAACTTTGAAATTGTGCGCAAGTTGTCTTTGGGACAAGGAACCTAGACGCATTCTTTCCGAACCGAAGAAGAAGAGGTTGGCGTATTGGATCCTAATACTTAATCTTTTTTTGTCGTTCCCCTACATGAACTGACTTTTTACCACAACTAGTTGCAAGGGCAGTTTTATTTTTTTAGATTACATTAGAAAATTACTGTGGTGGGAGGTATTTTATTAATAATAAAAATAAATTAAAAATATCACTATAGAGCATGAAGAATAGTGGTAGAAACATGTGTTTAAAACAATTCTATTAATGCAATTTTTAACAGTGAAAATTGTTAATTTTTATGCATCGTAAGGAGTGCGGACTTAATTTTTTAATAGTTATTTGTTGCTTGGGCACTAAGGTAAAATTGGTAGGTTAAATGGGTTATTTTGGTGTTTGATTCTAGAAATTAAATTAAGTTTATATTTTACAAGATATAATGGTACCCTTTAAATTTTATAGCCTCACATGGTTAATCCAAATAAAGAGTATTTTAGTCTCTTTCATTGGAGAAATAATTGTGAATAAGAAGGGATGATGAACATAAAAACTTAATAAAGAAATTTTTTTTAAAGTTTTTGCCTCATTTTTTTTTTTTTTTTGTGACTCTTTATCAGAGTGGTTGTAGTTTAGCTTTGCTTCTTTCTATCTCAAATATGCATAGCACATAGTCAGGGTGTAGAATCTTAAATATGAAAGCAAATGTGTATAATCTATTTAAAGAAAACTCAAAAACAATTATTTAGGGGAATTTCTATGCAAGGGCCAAACAGCTAAATTATTGTGCCCAGCCAGCCAGCCAACCAAAAGGCTCCAACAAGGCCTAGACATTTGAGACAAAATTTAAAGGCAAAACAGTCTGCGAAAAAATTCGACAAACAACATTTTAGGTGAGGCAGACCTCCTTAACATAAGACTCTTTTCATATATAATGAAATATACAGTTGCCACAATGAAGGTAGCGGCTGCTATCTATTTTATTTAATACAATATAGTGTATGTGTCTTATCAAAACTCGATACAAAAATAAATTTCTAAATTAAGAGTCACTATGTATCCAACGCTTCTCACAAGTAGAGAAAACTACTGCGTCCGGGTAAAACGTTTTAAGCTATGAACTTTGCAATCTCTCAAAAAATTAATACGTATCTATCTATTACCTATTATGAAAGTGGAAAGAGCATTCGCTTTGTTGTCCTCTTTAACAGTTCAATTACATATTTGCCCGTTACTTTGGATATTTTACAATTTTTCACAACCCAGTAGCTACTTTTTCCTCAAAATGGGCCCACAAACGACTTTTCCTTGCCATTCATTTAACTTTTATATCTAGCATATTCGGACAGATTGATATGTCTACGACTCTCACGTGGGCCATCTAACATGCCCTTCTGTTATTCGCAGATAATTTTTCTTCTTGTGCGAAATGACTTATGTGCCTTATTCCATCATTCTATTTACCTTTGTACCCCACTATATGCCATTACTCAACCATTACATTTATCTTTGTACCACACATCGATATTCATATATGTGCAGCCCACCCCCTTCAGGTTTCTTTTCTTTAGTTAATAATTATCCTTAATGTTATTATTTATACGTTATGGCCTAATATAAATTTTTGATTTTTGATTTATATAAAGCTAATAAATCTAGTCTTTTAGGTGGTGTTTGGAAACATTGTCAGTTTTTTATTTTTGGTTTACCGAAAAGGAAAATTATGTTTTTTTTTGGTTGAAAAATTAAAAACAAGAGATATGTTTCATACATATAGATATTGATTTTTATTTATTTTTTTAAAAAAATCATGTTTAGAAACCATGTATTGTTGACGGTGGATGTGGTTGGGTGGCCAGAAGCGATGTTACTGTGGTAGAGGCCGGCAACTCACAAAGTGGGTCCACAAACGACTTTTCCTTGCTACTTATCTATCTTTTATATCTAACAGATTCGTATAGATTTATATGTCTACGACTCACATGTGAGCACATCTAACATACTCTTCTGTGATTTGTAGATAATCTTTCCTCTCGTGTGAAATGACTCATGTGTCTTGTTCCATTATTCTATTTACCTTTGTACCCCCACTATGTGCCATTACTCAACTGTAAACACCTTATTTTTACCCGTTCGATAATTTTCTATCCAAAGCACTCCTCTAGTAAAACTTCAAAATACTATCAAGCCATAAATGGTCCTCCAAAAATCAAATCTACCTTTCAAGAGCAAAACAATTGTTTTAGGGGCTAGATGGCCAATCTAGAGCCAAAATGACTAAAATACCCCTAAGCATTCCCTTGTGCTTCTAGGCATTCCAGACAGCTTTTTAAGACCCAGTAGTCTTCGAAACCAATTGCCAAGACTGTTAGAGTGACAGAAATACTCACAAACCTTGCACGATTTACTTCCAGTGCTTTCTAACCCACCGACGTAAAACGTCTGTTATTCCTTTTGGCATCAGGCAGCCTCTTTGGGACTAAGAGATCCTCAGAGCCAATTGCCAAAATCGCTGGAGTGGTGGAAGTCCTTACAAACTATCAAACCATCAGAGTGGCATAAACAATTACAAGCAGGTTAACATGGGCACACTGCAAGTAACCTAGTGTTAAAAGACCGATTGCGCCTCTTGGTTATGGCACGTTTACCAAGGACAATAAGTCTTAGGAAAACAACTTGTCACAACTGTCGGAGTGACAGAAATACTTGTAAGCCTGGGTTAACACCAGTGCTTGCTAGCCCTGACGGGTAAAAATGACTATTTTGCCCATAAGCAAACCAATATGTCTTACAAGAAAGCACTAATCCCTTAAGACGGTAAGACCATCCTCAACATTGTCTCTAAACAAGTTTGACATGTTTGATATGCCATTAAAATCAACTCCGGTTCTATTCTAGAGAACATCGGTCAAAATGATCATTTCACCCCTAGGCAACTCGGCACGCTCCTCGGGAAGTGTATGTCCCCCGAAGTGAGAAGACCATCCCAAAACTACTTCTAGGTAGTCAAGCACACCCTACTATCCAAATAAAGTCCATTCCGGTCTCATTCTAGCAATCTTCGGTCAAAATAACTGTTTTGCCCCTACATACCCAAGCACATTTTCACGATCACACCGACTTTGAGAAGTAAACCGGCCCCCCACTAAGACACTTCGAAGAAGGTTCCTAATATTTTCAAGCAAGTCTCTTAACTCAGAAACACACTTTAGTCAACAAGAGCTTTGAGAAGCATGCCACATATGCTTCTCCAAAGCCAACTTTTTCGTTACTTCCTTAATTAAAACGCATTGTTAAACGGTTAACAAAATGTGCAAATTAGAGAATTCATAGAACCTTGAGCAATAGGCTTTCCATCGGTATAATCCGATCATCAACAACATTACCCTAAGACCGTGATCGAATGCCTCAAAGTAAGGTGCTTTCAGAAACTTGGGAAGCATATAAAAGTCGCTTCCCATTAATGGTTAGCAAAATACGTAAATTAGGGAATTCCTGAAGGCCTTTTTAGAGGGCTTTCTATTAGTACGATTCGATTAAGAAGGTCACGTCCAGGAGGTCATGATCGCATGGATCAAAGGCAGCCATTTTGGGAAACCAAGCCAACATCCCGTAGACGCTGCCAAAAAGCTTGTTTTTAAGCTTGTTTCCCAAGATAATATCTCCATCAACTAGAATCATTCGAAGCTCCCAAAGGGCACTAAGTTCAAGAAAAACTATAGGAAAACATTGTCAACGTGCCCGATTTCCTTAGATCATTCCCGAATGGCACGAATATCGAGAAAAAGTAAATGTAAAAGTTTCCCGCGTGGAAGCGTATGCTAAATGCATCCATATTTTGATTTAATCGAGACAAAACTTGTCTTGCAGTCCAAGTTTGGAAGGTACAAGAGTGCCACATGGCACTCTCCAAAAGGCTAGGGCCCCACTTGTTAGGGATTTATACTAAAAGATATGCTTTGTGTAATGGCTTTAGTATCTGTTAATAAATTAGTTATTCCATTTTAATGAGAATTAGTGTGAGCAATATTTGCCTTGCATTATTTATTTAATGATTATGCATGTGTGTCTTTTATTGTATATACTAGATGATTTGGTGTGTAGAGTACGACTTACACATAGAAGATTAGATCATCGGTTATTATGAAATATAAGCTTATTGTTCACAGTCTTAGAAGGAACTGGACACACCATTAGTAGGACTGTAGCATAAAGTTTTAATAGGTCTGTCTTAATTATGGGTAATGGTATAGTTCCAATTCTTTGCATTAATCAACTTTGTGTGTATTGAATAGGTCCATGTTGAGGAAATTGTTTTATATTGACTATATAAATAACTAATACCTCATTATTATTATGATTGCTTATGTTCTTAATACTAATATAATAAATAGATATGTGCATATAGTGTTTATTATTTTGATTTACAGAAAAGTGAGATTCTTTATGGGTTAAAAAACTCAATGAGTTAGATAATAACATTATGTGTATGGTGAATATTAATTATTGATGGAATTCACATGTCGGTATAGGGATTGATGATATCCCCTTGAAAAAACTTATAAGTTTTGGTTATGTCAAATCCTGCAGGTGGATTATGAATCCGACATGTCAAATAAGTTAAGTGGAAGGTCTTAAAGAATTAAATATCTCTATTAAATTTAATTTAATGGAAAGGTATCTGTGATTTTAACGTGGAAAGATAAATAAGTATTTAATAATATGAAGCTCGAAATTTAATTCCTAGTATGACAGAGAGTGCAATTATAATTCAATAGTGGTATAAATTATAATTTACGTAAGTAGGAATTAATGTTGGTTGGATTAGGAATCCGTATTTGCGTAGGAAGCCTTAGTCATATTAATCATGTGATCCCTGCTGTAAACTTTATATATATGCACTCTAAGAGTAGCTAAGGTGACATTTACTCATAATTGAGAGATACGCGTTTCTATAACAGAAAGTAACCCTAGCAACTGCGAGCTCACTTTCTCTGGAGTAAGGTGTGTATAAGGCATACAATAAAAGTTCGAACGTTAAGTTCAAGCAGTTGATTTGTGTTTCTTGCTGTTGCTTGCTGTTTGAGATCAAAACAGAAGGTTTTAAAAGATTATACCTATTGGTATTCGGGATCAAACCAGAGAGATCTCAAAGGTATCATTCTAATTACATAAATTAGTTTTTACTAATCAGATCAGAATTTGTTACATTATGCGTATGCATTATAGCCAGGTTATGAGAAATTTTGCATTCCCAAACACCACTCATGTATGAAATGTGTGTGGCTAAAAAATGGCCACACGCATGTTGCGCCTTAATTTTTCCGCATTTGAGAATAGTGAACAAATGTATGGTACTCTCTCGTTAGGACTCATCTTTTCTAAAAGGATGAGTGCGACTAGGTTTGAATTAGAAATTTATTTGAATAAGGGCTTTTGAAAAAGATTTGGAGTTGCCATATAACTTTGTTAA
Source organism: Euryodendron excelsum (assembly GCA_033060915.1). NCBI lineage: Eukaryota > Viridiplantae > Streptophyta > Magnoliopsida > Ericales > Pentaphylacaceae > Euryodendron > Euryodendron excelsum. The sequence continues at coordinate 49,975,177 of CM065381.1, forward strand.
GGTGAGTTAGGTCACTTGAAACTAAGTGCAATCCGAAAATTAAACTTAGGGTTTTAGAAAAATTCGTTAAGAGAGGGTTTTTAAAGAAAATAGGTTGTTTGACAACCTTTGGAAAGATTATAGCCCTTTTTGAAAATAGGTTGTTTTGGTCTTTAAAAACAGTGATTCTAGGTTCGGAGGTTGGTTACGTATGAGGAAGATGCACTAGGCTATCACCCTATCCCGGTCTTGCGGTACCTACATGTCTTTTTACTCTAGGTTCACTTAATTAGAATTTCCAATTAACAAATGTCCAATACTATCCACTTTGAAAAGAATTATATGATACATGATATGTAAGTGCATAAAAAGAATTTGAAGAGAGATTGATTTTGAAAAAGAAAATTGGAATTTTGAAAAGGTTGTGACCGCATCTATGAGGGTTGCTGACGTATCCTTTTGTTGAAAATCAGGTCAGTCGTAGTTCGGACTTGGGGTTCTATTGAAAATAGACACTTTGAAATGTTTGACTTGAAAAGGCTTGGATTTGATCTTGTTGGCCCAAATAGGCAACCCAAGAGGGGGGGTGAATTGGGTTTTATAGAATTTATACCAAACAATGCAACTAAAAATTGATTGAGTAATATAACAATGATTAATCAAAGTATAACTCAAACAAACAGACAATAGAATGCAATACAAGCAGTGAGCAGTCAAACTAGCAAACAAATACTAAGATGTAATGCAAGGAAGTAATATGTGCAAAGAGATGAAGAACACCAGATTTATAGAGGTTCGGCCAAACCTTGCCTACGTCCTCTCTTCCTCGATCCTCTCGAAGGTATTCCACTATGTAAACTTTCCTTACACAGCTGCTAGTTTTTCTCCAAGTGCCTAGCTCACTTTTACAAGAGCTCTTCCCCAAGCTCTCAAAACCCAAGAGATTTTGTCCAAGCTTCTCTCAAACTTACGAGTGATTTTGTCCAAGCTTCACTCAAACTTTACAAGTATTTTTCCCAAGCTACACCTAAACTCACAAGTGTTTTTCTCAAGAACACTCAAACTCACAAGTGTTTTTCTCAAGAACACTCAAACTCACAAGTTTACAAACCAACCCAATAATAGATGAAGGTTGTATAATGAATAACACTCTCTCAAAGAGTAGATGAACAAATTTTTAGCTCACTCAAGAACCCCCCAAATGAATAAAAACAGTGTATAAGATGTAGAAGATGAAATATCACTTTGTAGCACTTAATCTTGTGTTCTTCTCATGTTCTTCTTGTTCTTCATCATCATATATGTGTTGGGGATCTTGTATATATAGCCTTGAGTTGATTATAGCCGTTGGAGATGGATGGGAGACCATTTGATACGAAAATGGCGGAGTATAACGTTCAAAAAACTAGCCGTTACCTTAAATGAGTCGACTCTTTTGCTGCAGGGGTCGACTCTTTTTGTGTTGCAGCAGATTTTTTGAAGGTTCTGCCCAAATGAGTCGACTCTTTTGGTCCAGGGGTCGACTCTTTTGGTCTAAAACTGCACAATCAACTCTCTGTTGGAATGAGTCGACTCTTTTATGCTAGGGGTCGCTCTTTTGATGTTCCACCAGAATTTTCAGCCTCTGTTTGAATGAGTCGACTCTTTTGCTTGAGGGGTCGACTCTTTTTAGGAAAATCCTTAACTTTTGCAATACTTCTTCAATCTTCTTCAATATCTTCAAGCTCTTTAATGATCATCCAAATAAGGTTTCTAAGGCTTGAAAAGACTTCTTCAAGGCATGTTGACTTCAAGAACATCTTCAACTCTTCAAGATAAAATCAATACACTTTTGATTACATTTAGAGTTCTTCAATCAACATCACTTCTTCCATTGATCTAAGTCTTCTTCAAAATCTTCAAGAGAGCTTCCAAGACTTGAGATCTCTTTTCTTCAATTGATCTTTCATGCTTATTGAACATCTTCAATCTCTTTACTTGATCTTCATCAAATTGGTTTCTTCTAGGATTCTTCAATCAATATAACTTCTTCCATCAATTCAAGACTTCAACATAATCTTCAATGAAGCTTCCAACTCTTGTGATTTCTTATCAAACCTTTCAAGATATCTTCAAAACTTCTAAGAAAGCTTCCGTATCTTTAAGTGAGTCTCTTCTTCTTCCATTCTTGCAAGACATCTTCAAATCTTCAAGGTGAGCTTCCATGTCTTGTAAGAGTCATCTAAATGAGGTTGCAACTATGAGATTGCTGAATGTATCAACTCATCATACTTCTTGTCTTCATTGTTTCATGACAAGCTTCTCACCACAAGTTCTTCAATATCTTCAATGTGACAAGTTCTCCACTGTTACTTGACAAGCTTCAACTTGTTGCTCCCCCTTTCTTTTATGCTTTATGCCTCAATGCATTTTCCAGATTTAGAGTAGAAAAATCAACCAATTTAGAAGTTCATAGCATGCATGATGATATAGTGGATTTGATATGGCCATGAGGATCGAGGGTCTTCATAGTGAAGTGTAAACCATATTTGTATGGTGCCAGCTCTTCGGTCTTTAATTCTACTTGAAATCCTTTGTTGTATTTGCACTTCAATTTGTACTTTAGTCTTCAAGAATTTATTCCATGTCAACTTGAATACTCTTCAAATAATCTTGCTTGAGTGCTTTGCTTCTTTGAATAACTTCTTGAATCATCATAAGATCTTCAGTCACTTGCATCCTTCTTTTGAATACTTGCTGAACTCCTTGAGCATCTTCAATTTCTTCAAGAATAAGATTACCTAAGTAATCTTCTTGTTTGATACTCAACCAATCAACTCAATTATTTTCTTGTTATCAAATGATTATAATCTAATCTGCACACTCAAGTGAAATCATTAGATAACAACCACATGGTTTTGTTATCATCAAAATCAACATGGGGATTAACCTTGAGTCAACAGATCTTTGATTAGAAGATTTGAAATTAAACTTTGATTTGAAATCAAACTTGGACTTGTTTTGGAAAATTTGAATTGAAGTTTGAAATCATCTTGACTTGAATTGAAGTTTAAAAACCATCTTGGTTTAGACTTGAGTTTTAGAAAATAGTTGAAGCTTCCTAACCTAGGGTTAGGATTGAACTAGGGTTTTGTCCTCCTAGGGTTTAAACATGCACTTGAAATAGAAATGTTTGATTTTAAAAAGTTTTGAATTAGGAAAGTTCCATCTTAGGAAGGATTTGATTTTAGAAAGATTGGATTTATAAATGTTTGAATATAGAAAGGTTTGAACTTAGAAAGATTTGATTTTGAAAAGTTAAATTTGAAAAGATTTGACCTAGGTTTAAGGTAACTAGGGATTTAAGCCATCTAAAGACCCAGGGTTTGTGCAATGTACTTGAATTGGAAAGATTGGATTTCAATTGAAAAAAGAAAGTGTTATATTTTTTAAAAGTTTTGAAAAAGGAAGGTTTTCAATTTAGAAATATTGAAATTAGGAAAGATTTGAAAAAGAAAAGTTTTAAAATTAGGAAAGATTTGATTTCTATTTCCCAAAACAGAAGATTGGATTTTATTTAAAAAAATAGAGGATTTGATATAGTTTCCTATTTGGAAAAGATTTGATTTGACATAAAATTGGAAAGCTTAGAGTTTTGAAAATTTATTATTTTATGTGATGCTGGAATTAGGAAATCTATGGTTTATGTAGAAAATAGTTTTAGAAATCTATGATTTGATGCAAATAGAAAGCTATGATTTTATATGAGGAAAACTAGAGTTTCCTAATCATGGATTCTGAGGCTTTGACTTGCACTTCAATACTCAAAGTTTTTGGAAAGTAAATCTTTGAAAATAGTTTTTAGAAAGTGGATTTGCAAAAACTATTTTAGTGAGAGTTGAATATAGACTTTTACAAGTCTCTTGAATATCTTACTTTTCCAAAACGATTCTAATCTTGAAAAGATTAGAATCATTCTAAGGTTGTGATTTTGAAAATAACTAGGGTTTGAAATATGACCATAATGATCACATTGAATGTAACACGTTCCTAAAACAACCCTAACCATAGAGTAGTTAGAATCATCTTAGGAGTTGTGATTTATTGAAAAAATAATTTAGGGTTTGAACCCAAAATTTGGACTTTGATGGTTACTTTAAATGTAACATTTTTTTAAAGCGATCCTAAACATGGTCAATATTTGATTTGACATAAAATTTGAAAGCTTGAGTTTTCAAAATCTATTATTTTATGTGATTTTGGAATTAGAAAATCTACGATTTTATGTAAAAAATGGTTTTGAAAATCTATGATTTGATGCAAATAGAAAGCTATGGTTTTATGTGAGAAAAACTAGGATTTCCTAATCATGGATTTTGGGGTTTTAACCCAAAATTTGGACTTTGATGGTCACATTAAATGTAACACTTTTCTAAAGCAATCCTAACCATGGAGTGGCTAGAATCACCTTAGGGCTGTGATTTTTCAAACATGTTTAAAAGAAAGAGGTTTTGGATGCAAGTTTTGAAAGAGAACTTTGATGTAGGTTTGAAAAAAACTTTGAATGCACAGCATGAACATGACAACCACAATGCAATAGGGCCGTGAACATACAATGTTATGTTTCACCACATAATCATGGGGGCTAGACCCACACAATCTTAGGTTGAACTTGAAGAAAGCCCCCAGCACGGTGACCCTCAACAAGTCTTCCTAGGCATAAACCGGGAAGTCCCTTGTTTTAAGCATGCAAGAAATGGTGGTAGAAGAGGGGGATTTAAATAGAAGAGAACCCAAGTGGGTTAGGAGAAAGAAGAGAGAGGGGGAATTGCATAAACTAAATTGAAAACCTACCTTGTCTTTTCTTTGCTTTGGTTGCTTTGTCTACTTCACCGTAAGAACTTTGAATATACAACACTTGATCTTCAATAGATGATTGGAGACTTGGATTTGAGTATATAGAGTGTATGGGAGCTAGGGTTTGAGTGTATGGATTGAAGGGTGGCTAGGGTTTGAAGGAGACTTGAGAAAACTAGGGTTTTGAGGCCTGTTTTTAGTGAGACAGCGTTCCTGGAGTGAGTTTGCAGATCCTTTTTATACAGGGGGTGGTCTGTATTTATAGGCAATTGAAGTTGGCTCCGGCACCTGTTATAGAGGCGCCAGGCCATTCTTTGGTATGGCGCCACTTAGGAAAGTTTTAAGGTGGCAAGAAACATATCTTTCGACCCTTGAGATGCAAGGCAGAAGATTTGGGCTCTTGTTCTAGTGACTACCATGCAATGTTTAGCCTGCCTCCATTAGGAGTGACTCTGGAAAGTCAGGGAATGACCTATGTAAGCCCCCCATTTTTGCCCGCTCAGCAATCTCTGGCCCAATTGGATCCAGTTTCAAATATCACAACACAAATGAGCCCAGGTTGGCTTTTTCAAACCCCAATCCAGTCAATTGGTCACTTCTTAGGCCCGTAGGGCCTAATTAAAGCTGAAAAGACCATATTGCCCTTAGGCGCTTCGAGACTGGGCGATCTCGGGAATCAACGCCATCTAGGCAGTGTTTTTGAGACTAAGCAATCTTGGAAACCAATGCCATCCAGGTAGCTTCTCGAGATCGGGCTATCTTGGGGACCAACGCCTCATCAAAATTCTAGACGGTTCATTTTTGGTGCCTGCTAGCCCGCCAATATAGAATGTTTGTTATTCGGTAGTTCTCCGAGACTAGGCGATCTAAGGGACCAACACCACCTTCCATGTAGCTTTTTAAAATCAGGCGATCTCAAGAACCAACACTACCCTACAGGTAGCTCTCTAAGATCAGGCAGTCTCAGGGATCAACACCATACAGGTAGCTTTTCGAGACTGAGTGGTCTCGGGAACCAACACATAGGTCAACACCAGCGCCTGCTATCTTGACTCGATGAAAAATGACCAAACTTGCCCCTTGGGCCTCTAGGCATGTCTTTGAAAAAGTTTAAAATCCCTCAAGACGGTAAGTCCACTCTTCCAAAATGTTTTTAAGAAATTAGGCGTACTTAATACACCATCCTAATCAATTCTGGTCCCGTTCCGGTCAATTCTGGTCAAAATGATTTTTTGGGCCTTAGGCAGCTCAGTACAATACAAATCCCTCCAGATGGTAAATACACCTTCCAAGATCGTCCCTGAACAGTCCGGCATGCTTAATATGCCATTCCAACCCATCTTGACTCTTTCCGACCAATTTCGGTCAAAATGACCGTTTTACTCTTGGTGGCCCGAGTGCGCCCCAAATCACACCAGCTTTGGGTACCCAAACTTGCAGACCCTATTATACGCCTATGTTCAATCCCAGCGTGAGTCCCATGACTTTGCACACTTCCAAGTCGAAGAAAGTCCCCTCAAGCATCTCACAAATGCTCCGCTAGGGTTGTCATTTCTCTTGATTCCTTGATTATAACGTACCGTCAAACGACTTGAGAAATATGTAAATTAGAAAATTCCTAGAAGCCTATCCATGGGTCTTTCCATTGATATAGCTCGATTGAATAGATCGCTTCCCAGAGCCGCCGATCACATGGGTCAAAAATTGTCACTTTCAGAAACCTTTGGAGCGTCTCGCAGACGCTCCACTAGGGTTGTCTTTTACTCTAATTCCCTAATTATAACGCATCATCAAACGACTTGAGAAATGCATGAATTAGAAAATTTTTGAAAGTATTTCCAAAGCACTTTCTATCGGTATGCTTCAATTGAAGAGATCGCTCCCCAAAGGTCCTGATCCCGCCCAAAGATTTCTACTTTTGAACATCTGCGGAGCATATCACAGATGCTCCGCAAAAATGTATTTTCATACATGCTTCTCGAGGTGAAATCTTACTCTTTCAAACACCTTTCAAGCTCCCCAAAAGTTCCTAGCGCTTGAGAAACAATACGAGAACATTGTGGACGTGATTGATTTTCCCGAATCTTTTTCAGATTACACAATTATCGAGGCAAACTTAACATAAAAACTTTTGATGGTGGAGTGTATGCTACATGAGCTTAGATTGTGATCAGATAGACCAAAATTTTGTTTGCTCCCCAAGTTGAGTTAGTACAGAGTGTGTCACGCGTCATTTAAACAATGAAATAGTACTGGTGCATGTGCTACATGTGCCTAGGAAATTTTTGCTTAGCCGCATGTAGTACATGCGTCAACTCTTACCAGTTTTCCTATAAATATAGGCCTCCCCCTCTGCATATTCCAGAATAAAAAACAGTAGCGAAGCTCTATAGAAACAGCCTCAGAACTTCAAAATTCTCTAAACACCTCACCCTCCAAGCACCTAAGTTAGATTCAACCTCTCTCTAGCCTATACACTCCATCTACAAAGCCTTCAATACCATAGAAGGGCCATTTCTAGCTCCTTCAAGCCTCTCTTAGGCCATTCAAGTTCAAGACAAGTCATCCATGGAAGCTTGAAAGTCATTTGAAGACAAATGTGGTATTCTCTTTTACATTTTGCCATTCCCACTCTTCTCTTCTCCCTCCTACCCTACTTAGGCTATTCTCTATTTTAAACCCCCATCTTCTACCCTCTTTTCTTGTAGACTTGAAACAAGTGAGCTCCTAGTTCATGCCTAAATGAAAGCTTTGTGAGAGCCACCGTGTAGAGGGATCTTTCACAAGCCTACTTTAAGATGGTATGACCTTGGAGCACCTTGCAATTTGGTATGACCTCCAGCTTTGTATGATTTCATGACACCTTTTTAGCATATGGTTTCCATGTTCATGTTTTCTATGCTTGGCTTCATTTTCATGTTCATCATCATTTTTCAAAAGCCTTCACTATCCCTATTTCTGTGTCATTCTCAAATTCCATATTGAAGTGTTTTCCTAAAAATAGTTCTAAAAGTTGGTTCCTTAAAGCCTATGTCAAACTCTCAATTTCCACATCCTAGAGAACCCTCCTTAAGCCCATTGACCTCATTTTGCATCATTGCATTTTACTACCTTCAAGTTACATTAAAATGGTTTTCACACATTGTATTTCACTTTGATTCTCAAAGTTTTACTCTTTTCAGTTTTGTGGTTGATATGGTCTTCATGGAACCGTCCCTTGAGTGGTCTCCTTATTTATTGACCATAGGAACCCTAGCTCACTAGAGTAGTTTTCTACACCCTAAAAGTGATTTTCAAAACAACCTTATTCAAGAAGGGTTCTCAAAAGTTTATTCACTTTAATTTGTATGAAAATGATTTTTCAAAATTACCATCTTCATCTTGATTTTTAGAAATTTTGCTCTCTTGAATATTGTGGTTGGAATGGTCCCATGGAGTCCTCTTTGGAGTGATTTCTCTCAAATCAACCATATGAATCCTTATTTTTTAGAGTGATTTTCAACATCTTAGAAGTGATTTTCCAAAAATAATTTTCAAAGGTTCATTGTCTTTAGTTTTCAATCAAAGAAGTCTTCAAAACTATTTATTCAATATTGATTTTCACAAGTTTTACTCTCTTAAATTAGTGGTTGAAATGGTTCCAAGGTAATCCTCTCTTAAGTGGTTTCCAAATACAAACCATATGAACCCAACACCCACTTGCGTGGTTTTCATAAAATGGTTTTCAAAATACTCTTTCAAGTTTCATGCATAAAACCACTTTTTAAAACCATTAGGTCTAAACCCTAGTTCAAAACTACCTTTCCAAAACCACTAGGCCCAAACCCTAGTTCAAAATCACATTCCAACCCTAGGTTAACTTGACCCTAGCTTTTCAACCTTAGGTTAACCTAACTAAAGTTAGCTACCCTAGGTCACCTTAACCCTAGGTTAACCTAACTTGAGTTAGTTAACCCTAGGTCAATTCAACCTTGGTCCAACCTAACTTTAGTTGTCTAACCCTAGGTTAACCTAACTCGAGTTAGTTAACCCTAGGTCAACTCAACCAAGATTAGTAAGGTTCAAGGCTCTAATTCAAAGACACCTTTTCAAATAATTTTTCAATGCAAAACCATTGTCATAACATATTTTCAAAAACATCCTACTTTCTTGAGATTTCAAAAATCAACTCCAAACTCTTTTCAAATACCCCTATATTATATCTTAAAAAATGCTTCCAAAAAGTTCTCTTAAACTTGTTTTGATAAAAGTGGCTAAACACTTACCATTCCCACAAGCTATTTTCAAAAGTGATTTCACAACTCACAACTCACAACTCTAAGATGATCTTAACCTTCTCATGGTTTAGGTTTCCTTAGAAGAAGTAACACATCAAGGGCGACCTCCTAAGGTCCATATAGGGTGTCGAACCCTAAATGGTTTTCAAAAACCTTTTTTAAAGGTCTTTTTCAAACATCACACTTTTGAAGCAACCCTAATCCTTCCATGGTTAGGATTGTTAAAGTATAAGTGAGATATTCAAGAAGGGTTCTACAACCCAAAAGTTTTAAAAACCAATGGGAAGTCTTTAGCCCTTTTCCAAACACATTTTCAAAACTTATAGCCCTAAAGGGGTTTAGTTCTTCAATGACTAGCCTCTTAAAGGTGATGAAACATTAAATATAACTTTCATAAGGTATTCAAAAACTACTTTCAAAAGCTTTTCGAAGACAAGTTCACAAGAGCATTTCCAATCCAAATTCTACCTCCAAAGTTTTCAAAACATTTTCAAAGCTCCCTTGAGTTATTTTAAAACCTTTCCAAAACTCCCTTGAGTTATTTTAAAACATTTCTAGAAGCTCCTTCAAGATGTTTAAAGCACTTCCAAAACTCTCTTGAGTTAATTCCAAAAATATTTAAAATCATCTTCAAACCCCGATTTCAAAAAAAAAAAAAAAAAAACACTTCAAACATTCCAAGTCCTACCTTAAAGACATCTTCCTAAACTCTCAAGTTCTTTTTTTCCATAGACCTCAAAGTGTCTTCAAAACATTTCAAAGACCTCAATGCGTTTTCTAAGTTTTGAAAGGCCCTAATGTACCTATTTTTTTTATAAAAAAATTAGACCCTAATGTGTCTTTCCAAATTAAGACTCTAATGTGTCTTCCAATAGCCTTAATGTGCCTATTTTCTATCAGGCCCTGACCCAAACTACGAATGACCTAATTCTCGCCAAGTGAGATACGTAGGCAACCTAATATGGTGCGGTCATAACCTTTATTTCAACCCAAGTTCCCTTTTTAAAAGTTTCTATCAATTTAAGATTTCTATCTCAAATCCTTTCAAAACTTCCATACTTTCAAACATCTTTTTCAAAACATACATCATACATCATTCATCTAAGAAGTGATGACCAAACGCATTTTTTAAAGTTCTAAAGTGGATATTAGCAACCGGTTATTCAAGTGAGTGAACTAAGGGTGATTAGACATATAGGTACCGAAAGGGCGGGGTAGAGTGATGATCTTAGGATATTTTCCTACTCGTAACCAACCCCTGGACCATAGATTTCTATTTTGAAGACCAAAATCAAAGTCACATTTTCAAAATGGCTTTTAAAAGGTTATTAAGACATCTTTTCGAAGAAGCTTCTTAAAAAGGACATTTTCAAAACCTTTTCAAAAAACCTAAGTTTAGTCTTCAAATTACACTTAGTTTTAGGTGATCTAACACATCTTTAACTATGTTAAGTGGAGACTCTCATTTTTTTCAAAAAGCCCTTAAATCAAGTCAAGTTTTTAAGTTCAAACCTCGTTGCACTTATCCTTCTAGGAGGATGAGTTCTAACGAGAGAGTACCATGCATTTTCCCAAGCCAAGAGGGCTTGGTTGAAAACAGGGGCGTGACTGTTGGCGACTCCGCTAGGGACACGTAAAGGGTTAGCCCATTGTCATGTCTTTTTACCCTTCACTCCCCCATAATCTTTAGTTACTTTGTTTAGTTTTATCCACTTTTCAAAATTTTTCTAAATTCCCAAAACATGATTTTCCAAAAACAAAATTTTTCTAGTAAGTGTCGTTGCTTGCATTCATTGCTTACATTCATCGACATCTACTTGCATGTTCTTGCATTGCTTTCCATATTCATGCTCTTGCATTGACTATCCGTTTTATCTTGCATTGAGTTTTTCGAAAAGTCACTAACTCCTTGCATTTTCTTTTGTAGGTGGAACTTTGTTCACATTTCATTTTATGTCATATTAATTGCTATGTATGTAATGAATGAGCAGAATGTGATGTGTGTTGTTGGGTCTTTTCCTCCATTTTTGAAAATTCCACACACGCACTTGGTGTGCTCACTTGCATTTGTATTTCTACATAATTACTTGGCTACTACCCTTCTAGATAGAAGGGGGAACAATATATTGACTGTGGGCAGATGCTGTATCAATATCTCAGCCTACGGTTTCTTGATAGTTCTCCCGCTCAAACCACCAACCAAAGATGTGGTTCACCCTTTCGAGGGTGGACATCGAAGGTTTGAAGGTTCAGAAACTGAGCTTTTTAGGAAGCATTAGTAAACCTCCAACCTCATGCTCATGTAGCACCCGATGCATAGCCAAACCTCTACCGGATTTAGGACACGCGCGTCAATTTCAAACCCAAGGAGCAAAGGGCGACCCCTTTACTTTCCCTTATATTCTGCTTAATCCATGCTATTGTGGTACTTGATTCTTGTTGTTATGTTATTTAAATGTCTTTTGCATCATAACTATTCATGCATCCATATTCATTTCAAGACTAGAGTTTCGAAAGTAACTCAAGTCATTGCATCTCCATACATTTGATTATCTCCAAAGAATGGCCTTAGAGCCCTTCTCACTCAAATCAAGCTAAGCAAAACTCCTAAGGGTGACCCTAAGGATTCATGGTATGCATTAAAATCATCTCATAAAGAGGGACCCTAATAACTCTTCGCTCATGGAGATAGGGCTGCCAAGAAGACAAGGGGCAATTAGAAATCAAGGTCTCTCACCAACCTCCATCAAAGAAGGTGAATCCGAAGACTCAAGAGTAGTTTAGAATTTCAAATGTAAAAATAGAATATGTGAAAGTCCTAAGGAAAATGTTTCCTCTCCCCATTTTAATGTACTTTTGAAAATTACATGTATACGGGAAATTCATCTCAATAAAATTATTATTCCTGTTGAATGAATGATTACAGGAACAAGTACAGTATTGCATAACAGGGGTAAGACCTTATCTCCAAAGCCTGACCCAAAACATCATGATTAGTCCCTCTCGAAAGGCAGGGACATCCCTAAGTCATGCATTACATAAAACTTTCCTCAATCCAGGAACTAACATATGATATTTTTCTTATTTTTCCTTATTTTTACCCTCTCCTCATCTCACAAAAGGCTAGAAATAGTTTTTAGTGAGATTTGCTTACATTTCAAGTCATCATTGCTCCTAGAAAGGGAAAAAGAGGAATACAAGTACCTTTTGTACCCCGAGAACCAATCCTTACCCAACAATGAGCAACACAAATGATGAGCGAGGGCCATACTCCTGACCAACAGAATAATCCAGTAACACGGGAAGAAGTGAATGAGATGAAAACAAAGATAGATGAGACATTCAAGCTCGTACAAATGATAGACTTGAAGGGACCTATTGTGGATCCTTTAGCTTCAACATCTCTCCCCAAAGAAGTTGAGGTTATCCCGCCAAAGGTCACTCTGTGTACTGATAATATGGGTAAAAGCAAAGAAATTCCCAAAGTGGTGCACATCGAGGAAGAGGAAGAAGATAACCCTGAAACCATTTTGTTAGCTGCTATACCAAAAAAGGAAAACCCAAATCCCCTCAATCTAAAGATGCATGGTTTAGAGGAGTCCCTGCGTAGCTTACAAGGCCATGATACCTTCAGTGGGACATCTTATGACGAACTATGCTTCTTCCCCGATCATCCGAGGCTGCCCAAATTCAAGATACCTGATTTCTAGAAATATGATGGAAGTGGAGATCCCGTGGCTCATCTAAGATTATATAAGGGTGCGTTAAGTGGTTATGGGAATGACCTTAAACTTTTGATGCAGTTGTTTCAGTATAGCCTATCCGGGTTTGCCTTGCAATGGTTTGCCCGCCTGGATTTAAGGAAAATAATAATCTGGAACGAGCTAGTTATGGCCTTCCGATCACAATACCGGCACAATAGTGACCTCACCTTAGATAGATGTGCCCTAATGATGATGACCCGAGGGGAAAATGAGAGCTTCAAAAGTTACGCTCTAAGATGGAGAGAAGTAGCTACTCAAGTCAACCCCTTACTGGTAGAGAAGGAATATGTGCAGCTGTTTGTGAATACCTTCCAGGGCTTGTATTACGACCGCTTATGCCTAAGCATTGGGAAGAGTTTCTCTAAATTAATAATACAAGGGGAAATGATCGACAACGGGTTAAAAACTAGTAGGATCACAGACCCTTACTCTAAGATGGGTGAAGCTTCTCAAATGTGGCAAAGAAGGTAGTAACCACTCGAGGTCCGGTAGGAAGGAGGGAGAAGTATCTGCCATCTTGCCAACTCAACAGCAGCTATACTACCCTAAATATCAAGCTGGGCTGCAACCACCTGCTCCCATTATCAACATCCACGTCACCAATGTTCAAACACCTGCTCCCATACCCGTTGCAACCCAACCATATTTCAACCCCAATAGAAATAATCGGCAGAACCGAGAATTCACTCACTTAGCATGCACTCAAACTGAGGCCTACCATGAGCTCCTCAAAACTAAACACTTAAATCCTATACCCCCGTGGCCTTTGCCAAGTCCACTGCCCCCGACTTTTAATCTGGCCCTTACCTACGAATATCACTTCTGAGGGTAGGGGCATGACACAGAGTCTTGTTTCTCTTTGAAGTACAAGATCCAAGATCTCATCGACAGCAAAGTCATCAACACTTAGGAAGCAAAGCTGGGCCTTATACCCAATGTTACAACTAATCCCCTACTAGACCATGTTGTTAACATAATTACGGAAGGGGAAGCAAATCTTGATGGAATCATAGCTGCAGAGTATTTTGAAGGAGAGCCAAAAATTGAAGAAGAAAGTGATTGGGAAGAAGAGCCACCACCATGCCCTATTTATCTTTACAACTCAAATGGAGAGCAAGATCCCCTTGACTGGCCAATGGAAGAACCTATGGAGGACACTCCCACTGGTACTGTGTTTGCTGATGGTTGGGGAGAATGAATTCTTGCACCCTAAATATGTTGAGGCTGAGCACCATTTAGTAGAGGACCTCTTCAATCTTAAGGATATGGGCTGGGGCATCAGTGAACCAAAATTACCGATGGCACCATTTGAATTCAAAGAGGGTGATCTGGTTAGTCTATTCACTAAAATCGATCAAGAAGAAGCTGAAAAAGAAAAAGCCAAAGAAGAGTAACTGTAATTCTTGGGAGGAAGCCTAGGTTCAAAACACAAGGAAGCAAAGGAGCCTGAGTAAGGAAAGACCAACCAACAGGAAAAGAGCTATCAGGCTTCCCAAGACCTAATAAGTAACCCTAATGTCCAAGCTCGAAGAGGATAAGAAAAAGGAGGCATCCACAATTACAATATGATCACCCACCTCTACCATTCTGCAATCAACGCTTCAATCCATCCAGTATAGCCCAATGAAGAAATTGGAGAGTGGAGCATGGAAGAGGCAGACGTGGTCCCAAAACCCACCCAAAGAGGTAACCACCAAAAGGATGTTCTTTTTTCCAAACTCTGCATTTACTTTTTGTTAATTTTGCTTTAAAAATCAAGAGCCTAGCATGTACATAAAATCCTTGAAATGAAAAAGAGTTTGAAGTTTATGATTATCATCTTTTATGAATGCCTTTTTCTTTAGAAGTTTTCCTTTTTGTTATGCCTTGACTTGAAGGGGAGAGATAGTATGTGTATCCCCACCAGTGGGGACCACTTCCAACTCAAAGAAAGGAAACACTGGAAAAAGAAAAGAGAGAGTGGATTATAGAAAAAGGGCAACACCTGAAGGATGTGATGACAAAGCAGCCGACAGTTAGACTATTAAAAGGAAGAGAAGCCGTCATGTCAAATTTCCTAAATAGCAAAGCAATTTCTTCGATCAACCCACTTGAGCTGCAAGTGATTTTTATTCAAACACCCTAACCATAGACCACCCCCCACACTGGGGCCAGCACGGGTAGTTGAACATTTCAACTAGAATTCACTTGTCTTAAAGGATGTCGCTAAAATTCTATGGTTGAACTTCATAAACCAAGCAATCTTGTCTGAAAGGAAGAGAGGCTATCTATTCTTCTATTATGTAGCTAAAAGTTTTTCCTTGGAAAACCCATTTTGAGCCAATTACATTACTTTGACAAACTTGACCTAGTGATCACTGCCTACAAAGGGTGAAAGCAAAATTCAGAAGAAATAAGCAAAAGAAAAAGCATGAGTTGAAAATATTTGGAAGGCGAAACGAAAAAAAGAAGAAGAGGAAAAGAAAAAAAAAAAGAGACACGAAGCAGAAGAAAGCCACCTCACAAATTCAAAGAAGGGGAAAATAGTGTGGTACCCGAAAGAAAAAAAAAGGCACCATGAGAAACCAATAAAGACATTGTAGATAACAATGCTGGGGCAAAAGAAAAGAGAAACAATGAGCCCAAGACATGAGAGAGATCTGAATAGAAGCAAAGCAAACACCCAAAATAAAGACAAATCGAAAAAGAAGAGAAGTCCAAATAAAAAAAAAATCTAACAAGAGTGATCACAGGTCAGTAACAAACCTAGGAAAAGTGAAGCACCTTAGGCCTTTAACACCCTTTCATTCAAAAACCCCCATAACCTAGCCATATTACAGCCCAAAAGAAAGGCCCCTCAGATCAGGGAAGATTGCTTAGTCTAAACAAGTTCAAAAGAGATTAGTGACATCTAAAAAGAAAGATGAATAAAATGGCAAAAGCCTACTCAAGGTGGTTTTGGTTCATATAACCCCCACTGAAAATAAGAAAATTATTCGAGCCTGTGTTCATTTCTTGTAAACCCTGAGCCTAGCCTACATTACAATCCAAAATAAAGCCTTTTTAGGTTGAGGGTGGAAACTGCCCACTCCTTTACTAAAGGCTACTTTAGTTGTCACATGGAGAGTTCACCAGTCCAAATATAAAATCCCCACGAGGAAGTTAAGAGAGCTACAGGCAAGGCTTTTCTTTTCAGATAAGGGAAAAGGGAGACGGGTCTAGAAATTGAAACCATGAGAATAAGGCAACTACTATCCCGTCACATTAGGAAAATGGCAAAACCATGAAGGGAAGCCTCGAAAAAGGAGCAAAGGTTCAAAAGGGTAAGCTCGCAGTTGACATTTAGTCAAACTAAAAGCTTGGAGCCTACTTCGGGGCCTGTTTTCATAAAACTTGTGCATCCGTGTGTTTTTCCATTCCTAAACTTTGCTTAAACCCATACATGCGACGATACACAAATAAGTTCTCATATCTGTCTAAAGCCTGTATATATCAATGATTTCCTATATGCATCATGATTCATGCATTCATGTGCTTATATGTTCTTACTTTATATTTTTCATGTGCATACATTAAAGATAGGATTAAAAAGAAAATCAATCATCATCCCATCCAAAATATAAAATCATCATGTTAATGTATTGCACAATCATCATCCATAAAGGCCAACACACGGCCTTAAAATATAAGACCATATAAATAAAACTGTAAGTTTGACAAAGCTAAAACTATGTCAACTAAAAGGAAAGAAACACCTCAGGAAGCATGATCATCATCCAGATCAAAGTCTCCAATATCCGGCACATATGAAGGAGGCTGGCTAGAAGAAGTATCGGCATTATAAGGGCCTTGCCCAAGAAGAAGAAAAAACAAAAAAAATCCAATATCATAACACAAAAAACGCATAAAGAAAAGGAAAATGAACCACAAGTAGCATGCCTAGCGGGCCTCCATCAGAGATATACGAGTAGTTAGAGCATCCACCTCAGCATGGTACTTGTCTCAAGCTTGACAAGCTACTACATACTCCTCCTAAGAAACAAACCCCTAGGCTTGACGCCACAGCTCGACCACCTCATGACTGGCCACTTATCCTCCAACCACTAGATCCAGCGGGGTAAAAGCACCAATGGACCTCGCCCTAAAATGAACCTTATAATCCACATTGGGCGGAAGCAAGAAGTGGTCGCTAGGCACCCCAATTATATAAGGAATCTTGACCACGACTCGATAAAACCCAAACATATACTGAGGAGGATCCTCAGTAGCATGGAAGTTAGTGTGCAGCTGTCTCTAATGACGCTCCCCCAAGTATGTCTCCTACAAAAGGTGGCCTCGAAAGGTAACCCGTGACCTAGACAAGAGAATGAGGTCCCTCATACCGTCATACTGGGGAGACCAAGAGTAAGGTGCCCAAGTCACGTCCTTGGGTCTTAATAAATCCAAGTTAGCCCGGAGGGCGACAAAATCCACAAGCAAAGACCATTAGACTACCTGTTGTCTAGCCCACCTCGTGGCCCGTGAAAACTCATTTGCAGCTAACACCTCTGGTCGGCACACTGGCAAGTACTCATAAATCCACCATATCAGAATAGGCCAGAACCCAATCAAGATGCCCCATCCCCCGAATGTCCTAATTCTTAGCCCTCGTAAAAAGCCATCAAAGGTGAAAGCACCTAGTCCACGTAATCCAAGGTATCTAAATTAGCTACCAGGCTCACCAAAGGTAGAGGAACTGTAGACTTATTGTTGTTGCAAAAGCAACTAAAGACAACATAGAGTACCAATTGGCGCCTCATGATAACCTGATCCTCTAGGGAAGGCTCTAGAGCAAAAGCTGTCTCTCATAGACACAGAAACAAAGCTGAAAAACTTGAGCAAATAATCCATGGCAAACCTAGGAGAAGGCGGGCCTTAGCAGGAGACACACGCAGTAAAGAAATCGGGATGCCCCTAAAAAACAGGCTAGTGATCATCGCCCAGTCAACAAGGGTGGGCCCTAGCTCAAAACCTACCAAATGCAAAGTCCTGGTCTCCCCAAACCATCTCTCGAGTAACCCAATCGCCAGCCTATGATCAAGCCCTCCGTTTGAAGAGTCATAAAAGTGCGAAAGCAAATTTGAAGGAGAAAATCCCAATAAGACTGAGCCGATGCCTGCATAGCTCTCAAGACAGAAATACTAGCCCCTCTAAACAAACTATGAGTAGTCGATGGTATTCGACCATAACGCAGATAGAGGCTCGAATGGTAGGCCAAATCCTGTAGAGGTGGAACATCAGGAATCACCAATTTACACCTATCACGAACAGATGCCATCCTATATCCGGTCCTCGGATTGATGGACATGTCAACCTCCTCCTCAACCCTCTCACCTAAAGTAGTCGAAGTCTAGCCCCTCGTAGAAATACCACTAGAAGTTGTCTAGCTTGAAGATCGATGGGAGCGACCACTCCTGCCACAGACAGAGCCACTTCGACTGACACTACCCTCCTTGGGATCAATCTGCGGTGCCTTCCCACAACACTTCCTCTCCAAACCATCATCGCTTGCATCCACCATCCTGAAAGCAATAACAAGAAGAAATGTAGAAAGTCAATCAGTAACAGAATATGCATGAAAGAAAAAGAGAACACAAAAAAAAGTAGAAAAAAAAAAGAGAAACACAAAAATAAAAAAAAAAGAAAAAAGAGAAATAGAAAAAATAAAAAAAAGAGAAATACAAAAAGAAAAAAAAAAGAAATGAAAAAAAAAAGAAAAAGAGAAAAAAAAAAGAAGAAAAGAGGAAGAAAAAAAAAGAAACGAAAAAAAAAGGTCAAGGCCCCGTTCTTTCCCTAGTTTTATTTTAGGTCAATTTCTAAGGTTTCCCCAATTTTTTCCTTAAAAAGTTCTATTTCAAGATTTCAAGCCGGTTTCCCAGGTTTTCTCCTTCAAAAGCCCTATTCTAAAAAGTTTTGTAAGGGTTTTCGAGCTTTTTCCTCAAAAAGTTTCATTTCAAAATTTCAAATCAGTTTCCCAGGCTTTCTCCTTCGAAAGCTCTGCTCTAAAAAGTTTTCTAAGGCTTTCTAAGCTTTTTTCTGAAAAAGTTCCATTTAAAAAGTTCAAACCGGTTTCTCGGGCTTTTTCCTTCAAAAGCTCTATTTCAAAAGATTTCTAAGGTTTTTCGAGCTTTTTTCTCAAAAAGTTCTATTTCAAGATTTCAAGTCGATTTCCTGGACTTTTTCCTTTAAAAGCCCTGTTTCAAAAGTTTTCTAAGGTTTTTTGAGCTTTTTTCTCAAAAAGCTCCATTTTAAAGTTTAAACCGGTTTCCCTGACTTTCTCCTTTAAAAGCCTTGTTTCAAAAGTTTTCTAAGGTTTTTCGAGTTTTTTCCTCAAAAAATTCCATTTCAAAATTTCAAACCGGTTTTCCGGGCTTTTTTCTTTAAAAGCCCTGTTTCAAAAGTTTTCTAAGATTTTTCGAGCTTTTTCCTCAAAAAGTACCATTTTAAAAGTTTAAACCTGTTTCTCGGGCTTTCTCCTTCAAAAGCCCAGTTTTCAAAAGCAATTTTATTTTTTCTAGGGATTTTAGAATCAAAACGTTGAATCTTTTTTAAGAGTTCATACTTCTCTGAAAAATTTTGGTAGAGTTTCGCTTTAAAAAGTCCCTATCCTAAAGTTCAACATGCCACAAGCACATTTCCAAGGCATCCTGAGCTTTCAATCGCGTCAATCAACACAATTCCATCCTCTGTGACAAATGACCCATAATTAGATATAATTTTCAAGTCAATTTCTTTGCTTCAAAAGTTTTAAGTTTCATTTTTATTTCTTAAAAGTTTTAAAAAATTCCCGGAACACTCGAGAAGATCCTGACAATTTTCTAAAAATGTCCTATAATTTTTCTACCTTTAATAGGGTCAATTTTCCAATTTTTCCCAATTTCTCCTATTTTTCTTAATTTTCAAAAATTTAAAAATTCAAAAATTTTCAAAAAATTACAAAACTTCTTACGGTTGATCTAAACATTTTTCTAAGACACTTGGTATGAAAATCAAGCATGAACATACAAAACCTAAGCCTACACGAGTATGTTTCTAAACTCGGCAGGAAATCATTTCACATAAACATGAAAAATCACCCAAACACACTCAAATCATAAAAACGATCCACCCAATGTATTCTAAACATCCTAAAACATTGATTCACACTAATTATACGCGAAAAACGAGCACATATACATCAAACTCAACAAAATTTCAAAAATTCTAACCTTCGAGTTTTTCGGCAAATTCCAAGTTTTTTGGTGAGAATCTGATGACAATGACAACTTCTGGCACGTGCCCAATGTCCCCCGATATTTTCCTAGTAATGCCCTATCAATATCCCATGAAGATCCTTCAACCAAGCTCTCAAATATATGAAACCCGTAGCAAATGTTCGCAACCTGCTCTAATTTAAAAACCTGGAGCCTGGCACATCTGCTATATGGGCTAGGGAAAACATAAACCAGGCATATGTAGTACATACGCCAAGGCCATTTTTGGCCAAGCGTGTGTGCTACACGCGCTAGACTCCTCAGTTTCTAGCCAAAACCAGTTTTAAACATCCTTAAGGCCAAAAATAAAAATCATTTTTAAGAGTTTTAAAATAAAAAAATCACTTTTTAAACTCTCGTTTTCAAATACCCGAGCTTTTCGAACCCAAAACTTCATAGACCGGCACTTTCAAAACCTGGATCATGAAACAATTTTTTCAAAAAGAACCCAGATTTTCCAAATTCAAAGTTTTCAAAAGGAGAGACTCACTAGTAGTCTAGAGATTTTTCAAACCTTCCAAGCTATCGTCCCTCTGATTGCCTCACGACCAAAATGGTATTCTTACTTTATTATTTTTTTGCCTTCGACAAGCAAAGATAGAAAAAGAGGGGGCAGCTATAAGCGCCTTATTTTTTCCTGCTCTGTAATCTCTGGCCTGACAAGATCCAGTTTCAAACATCACGACATATATGAGCCTAGGATGGCTTTTTCATATCCCAATCTAGTCAACTGGTCACTTCTTAGGCCTGTAGGGCTCAATTGAAGCTGAAAAGACATATTGCCCTTAGGTGCTCTAGGCCACTTTTTGAGATTAGGAGGTCTCGAAACCAATGCCATCTAGGCAGTTTTTCGAGACTAGGCAGTCTTGGGAACTAATGCCATCTAGGTAGCTTCCCAAGATCAGGACCAACACCTTATCAAAATTCCAGATGGTTCACTTCTGGCACTTGCTAGCTCGCCAATGTAGAATGTCCGTTATCTAGTAGTTCTTCGAGACTAGGCGATCTAAGGGACCAACACCACCCTCCATGTAGCTATCTGAAATCGGGTGATCTCAGAAACCAACACCACTCTACAGGTAGCTCTTTAAGACCGGGCGTTCTCAGGGACCAACACCGCACAGGTAGCTTTCCGAGGCTGGGCGGTCTCGAGAACCAACACCTAGGTCTACACCGGTGCCTGCTAGCTTGACTCGGTGAAAAATAACCAAACTTGCACCTTGGGCCTCCAGACATGTCTTTAAGAAAGTTCAAAATCAGTCAAGATAGTAAGTCCACCCTTCCAAAATGTTCTTAAGAAGTTAGGCGTACTCAATACGCCATCTTGATCAATTCTAGTCCCATTCGGGTTAACTCTGGTCAAAATGACCGTTTTGCCCCTAGGCACCCCAGCATAGTACGAATCCCTCCGGATGGTAAATACACCTTCCAGGATTGTCCCCAAACAATTTGGCATGCTTAATATGCCATTTCAACCCATCTTGACTCTTTTCGACCAATTTCGGTCAAAATAACTATTTTACCCCTGATGGCCTGAGCGCGCCCTGAAACCATACCAGCTCTAGGTACCAAATCGACAGAACCTATTATACGCTCATGTTTAATCCAAGGTGAGTCTCATGACTTTACACATTTCCAACTTGACGAAAGTCCCCTAGCAAACGCTCCGCTAGGGTTGCCTTTTCTCCTGATTCCCTGATTATAACGCACCATCAAACGACTTGAGAAATGCGTAAATCAGGAAATTCCTAGAAGCCCATAAATGGGTCTTTTCATCGATATGGCTCGATTGAATAGATCGCTTCCTGGAGTCCTCGAGAGCATGGCTCGAAAATTGCCACTTTCAGAAACTCTTGGAGCATTTCGCAGATGCTTTGCTAGGGTTATCTTTTCCTCCAATTTCTTGATTATAACGCACTATCAAACGACTAGAGAAATGTGTAAATTAGAGAATTCCTAAAAGTATTTTTAGAGCACTTTCCATCAATACAGTCTGATCGGAGAGATCACTTCTAGAAGGCTCTAATCACGTGGCCCAAAGACTGCTAATTTGAACATATGCAGAGCGTATCATAGATGCTCTGCAAAAGTGTGTTTTCAAACATGCTTCCCGAGGTAATATCTCACTCTTCTGAACACCTTTCAAGCTCCCCAAAAGTTTTCGGTCCTTGACAAATAATAGAATATCGTGGATGTGACTGATTTTCTCAAATATTTTTCGGATTACACAATTATTGAGGCAAAGTTAACACAAAAATTCTCGGTGGTGGAGTATACACTACATGCACCCGGATTATGATCAGATCGATCAAAACTTTACTTGCTTCCTAAGTTGAGTCAGTATAAAGTGTGCCACATGGCATTCAAACAATGGTACAGTACTGGTGCATGTGCTATATGCGCCAAGGCAAAAATTGCCTAGGCGCATGTAGTACATGTGCCAGCTCTTACTAGTTTGCCTATAAATATAGGCCTCCCTCTCTGCATATTCCAGAATAAAACACAGTAGTGAAGCTTTGCAGAAACAGCCTCAAAACTCTGAAATTCTCTATACACCTCACCCTTTAAGCACCTAAGTTAGATTCAACCTCTCTCTAGCCTATACATTCCATCTACAAAGCCTCCAATGCCATAGAAGAGCCATTTCTAGCACCTTCAAGCCTCTCTAAGGCCATTCAAGTTCAAGACAAGTAATCCATGGAAGCTTGAAAGTGGTTTGAAGACAAAGGTGGTATTCTCTTTTACATTTTGCAATTCCCACTCTTTTCTTCTCCATCCTAGCTCACTTAGGCTATTATCTATTTTAAACCTTTCTCTTCTACTCCCCTTTCTAGCATACTTGAAACAAGTGAGCTCCTAGTTCATGTCAAGAGAAAAGCTTTATGAGAGCCACTATGTAGGGAGATCTCTCACAAACCTACTTTAAGATGGTATGGCCTTAGAGCACCTTGTAATTTGGTGTGGCCTCTAGCCTTGTATGATTTCATGACCCCACTTTTGTATATGGTTACCATGTTCATGTTTTGCATGCTTGGCTCCATTTTCATGTTAATCATCATTTTTCAAAAACCTTCACTATCTCTATTTCTATGTCATTCTTAAATTCCATATTCAAGTGTTTTCCTAAAAATGGTTCTAAGAGTTGGTTCCTTAAAGCCTAGGTCAAACTCTTAATTTCCACATTTAGAGAACCCTCCTTAAGTCCCTTGACTTTATTTTGCATCATTGCATTTTACTACCTTCAAGTTACATTAAAATGGTTTTCAAACCTTGGATTTCACTTTGATTCTCTACGTTTTTCTCTCTTGAGTTTTGTGGTTGAAATGGTCCTAATGGAACCCTTCCTTGAGTGGTCTCCTCATTTATTGACCATAGGAACCCTAGCTCACTAGAGTGGTTTTCTGCACCCCAAAAGTGGTTTTCAAAACAACCTTCTTCAAGAAGGGTTCTCAAAAGTTCATTCACTTTAATTTGTATGAAAATGATTTTTCAAAACTACCATCTTCATCTTGATTTTTAGAAATTTTGCTCTTTTGAATATTGAGGTTGGAATAGTCCCATGGAGTCCTCTTTAGAGTATTTTTTTCAAATCAACTATATGAACCCTTATTCTTTAGAGTGGTTTTCAACATTGTAGAAGTGGTTTTCCAAAGCCTCCTTTCCAAAAATAATTTTCAAAGGTTCATTTTCTTTAGTTTTCAATCAAAGAAGTTTTCAAAACGATCTATTCAATATTGATTTTCATAGGTTTTACTCTCTTGAGTTAGTGGTTGAAATGGTTCCAAGGCAACCCTCTCTTGAGTGGTTTCCAAATACGAACCATATGAACCCAACACTCACTTGAGTGGTTTTCATAAAATGGTTTTCAAAATAGCCTTTCAAGTTTCATGCATAAAACCACTTTTTAAAACCATTAGGTCTAAACCCTAGTTCAAAACCATCTTTCCAAAATCACTATGTCCAAACCCTAGTTCAAAACCACTTTCTAACCCTAGGTCACCTTATCCCTAGGTTAACCTAACTATAATTAGCTACCCTCGGTCACCTTAACCCTAGGTTAACTAACACTAGTTAGTTAACCCTAGGTCAATTCATCCCTAGTTCAACCTAACCGTAGTTGTCCAACCCTATGTTAACCTAACCCGAGTTAATTAACCTTAGGTTAACCCAACTAAGGTTAGTAAGCTTCAAGGCTCCAATTCAAAGACACCTTTTCAAATAATCTTTCAATGCAAAACCATTGTCATAACATACTTTCAAAATCATCACTTTTTGGAGATTTCAAAAATCAATTCCAAACACTTTTCAAATACCCCCATACTCTATCTTCAAAAATACTTCCAAAAAGTTTTCTTAAACTTGTCTTGATAAAAGTGGCTAGACACTTACCATTCTCACAAGCTATTTTCAAAAGTGATTTCACAATTCAAAACTCTAAGGTGATCTTAACCCTCTCATGGTTAAGATTTCCTTAGATAAAGTGACACGTTAAGGGTGACCTCCTAAGGTTCATATAGGGTGTCGAACCCTAAATGCTTTTCAAAAACCTTTTTCAAAGGTCTTTGTCAAACATCACACTCTTGAAGTAACCCTAATCCTTCCTTGGTTAGGATTGTTAAAGTATAAGTGAGATATTCAAGAAGGGTCCTAGGTTAACTTGACCCTAGTTCACTTACCTTAGGTTAACCTAACCTTAAGTCATCCTAACCATAGGTTAACCCAACCTTAGTTAGTTAACCATAGGTCATCTTAACCCTAGGTTAACTTAACCTAACCCTAGGCCAACCTAACCTAGGTTAGTATACTCCAAGGTTCCAACTCTTGAACCCTTTTCTAAATGATCACTTAATTCTAAACTATTCTCATAACCTGTTTTTCCAAAACCTCCTACTTTCTTGATTCAAAGAAACCAACTCCATAAACTCTTCAAATGTTCCAACACTCTATCTTCAAGACATTTCCAAAAATGTTTTCAAAAGGTCACAAACCTAAGGTGTCCCTAGCCTTCTCATGGTTAGGGATTCCAAGGACAAGTGATAAATCAATATCAACTTCTAAGGTTGTCCATATTAGGATTCCAAACCTTTAGCCATTTCCAAAAACCATTTTCAAAAACTAATTCATCTAAACATTCTAAAGTCATGCCTCCAAGGTATTCAAAACAAGACTTCAAAAACACTTTCAAGTCCTCTTGAGCCATGCCAAAGCATTTTTCCAAAACTCTCTTAAGTTGATCCAAAAACATTTTCAAAACACACCACCACCCAATTTCGAGTCAAAACCTCCAAGACCACAAATGGTCTTCAATTTCCAAAGACCCCAAAGTGTCTTAAACTTTCCCAAGACCTCAAAGTGTCTTAAAACTTTTTCAAAGACCTCAAAGTGTCTTAAACTTTTTCAAAGACCCCAAAGTGTCCTCAAACCTTCCAAAGGCCCTAATGCGCCTATTTTCCATCGGGCTCTTGCCCGAACTACGAATGATCTGATTCTCGCCAAATGAGATACGTAGGCAACCTAAAATGATACGGTCATAACTTTTATTCCAACTTCAATCCCTTTTTCAAAAATTCTAATCAATTCAAAGTTCCTATTCCAAACTCTTTCAAAACCCTTGTTATTTTCAAACTTCTTCTAAAAACTTGCATCATGCATCATTCATTCAAAAAGTGATGACTAAACCTCGTTTCCAAAATCTCAAAGTGGATATTAAGTGGACAATGGTAACCGGTTATTCTAGTGAGTGAACAAAGAGTGATTAGACATGTAGGTACCGAAAGGGCGGGGTAGGGTGATGATCTTAGGATATCTTCCCTACACGTAACCAACCCCCGAACCGTAGATTTCTGTTTTCAAATGACCAAAATGGAGTTATTTTCCAAAAGGGCTTAAATCTTTCCAAAGGTTGCTAAACAACCTATTTTCTTAAAAACCCTCTCTTGAGGGAGTTTTCAAAACCTTTTCCCAAAAATAACCCTAAGTTTAATTTTCGGATTAACACTTAGTTTTAGGTGCCCTAACTCACCTTAATCAAGTTAGGTGGCGACTCCTATTTTTCTAAAAGGCCCTTAGTCAAATCAATTTTCAAACCTAGTCGCACTTGTCCTTCTAGGAGGATGAGTTCTAGTGACAGAGTTCTGTGCTTTTCGTGTCCGAGCCAAAAGGACCTTGGACACCCAAAAACCGGGGCGCGACAGGGGTTTGACCTCTCCCATGGCTCAACCCTACCTTGATTGGACAATGATAGCATTACGTACCTTTCTCACTCTTTTGATCGACTCTGACTTTCTTTTTAGGTTAGTGTCTGGAATTATTTGGCTTGAACTCTCGACCCTCGGGGGCTTGGGCAATGACTTACATGAACTTTGGCAGAGTAATAAACAACCAATCCTTCAATCTGCGGAGGCTTTGCTTTAGAAGCGTAATATATGGTAAGTTGTAGGGTTTTAAGAATTAAGGGATATGCAAGCTCAAATTTAATGTTGCTTTCAGAAGGGTTTAGATCCATATCATCCTTGGTCGATCATCTAGCGAATTTTTGTCCCCTATTATCCTTCCTTAGCCTTGGCAACATGTCCAGCTCATTTGGATCAAGCAATCCTTTTTCAATCAAAGAGGACTTTATTAAGGTTGTTATGTAGGCAATGATTTTGAATTTTTGCAAGAAAAGGTAAAGTCTTGAACGTACTGCTTCTACTGGACTTCCTTATTGCTTAGGATCACCTTTAGATTTCTTTTTTGCCTTTTGAACATTACATGCCCTTCAAGATGGCATGAAATGAGTCATCCTTTCTTGTAGCTTGCTTGTTGACCTTTTGAGGGAGGTTTTTTTTTATTTTTTATTTATGACTTTTGCTTGCCCCTTGATGTCTCCTCCTTTTCACTCTTTTTTTTCTTCCTTTCCGAAGGTAGATACCTCTACAATCCCTTTTACTTGGATATATTTTGTCATAGTGCCTTATTCTGGCCCATTGTGGGTGGTGATAACTAGGTTGGGGATTAGAAAGAAATGTAATTGGCTCAACGGGTTTGACAAAGGTTGCTTTGTTGACTATATGAGAAATGAAAAGAAGGCCTCTCTTCATTTTGATAAGAAATCTTTTACTTTTCGCATGGCACTAGTGGGTTGAGCAAAGGGATTTTTTTTTTGAAAATTGAAAGATGGGTCATCTTGCTTTTGATAGTCTAGCTACTCATCGCTTAGCTTTGGTGTCTTGTAG
This sequence comes from Euryodendron excelsum, assembly GCA_033060915.1. Classification (NCBI taxonomy): domain Eukaryota; kingdom Viridiplantae; phylum Streptophyta; class Magnoliopsida; order Ericales; family Pentaphylacaceae; genus Euryodendron; species Euryodendron excelsum. The sequence continues at coordinate 50,002,521 of CM065381.1, forward strand.
GTGCTACTTTTTGGGTGGTTTCATCACTCATCCTCATCTTCTCTCTCATCAAAAAGTTGTTCATTCAGCCAGTGGTTAACTCATGCTATCACACCCTTTAAGTCAAATCTTCCACAAGATGAAACATATCCCTTTTTTTTTTTTTTTTTTTAAAGCATTTTACCATTCATAAGAATATGAGATAACAACATTTTGAATGAAAAGCCATTTCTTTATTATTTTGACAAAAAGTATATGGCCTTTATGAAAATATAGACATAAATTTAAAAACAGAAAATAAAAGAGATAGAAAGAAAGGGGGTGAGAACACCCCTCTCTTGTATGTTTTTTAGGGGAGCCTTTCTAATAGGGTTTTGGAACGATGCCCACATTCTTGACACTCCATCCATCATTGAGGTCTCCAGACTAGACAAGGTACAAAGGTGCTCCTTTTAGGGCCCTAGGTGAGTTGATAGTGATGGTGTAATCGTTAGCCCCATTGACTTTCTTATTGTCTTCTATTGCCCCCTCAGTTTATTCAATAAATAGGTTGGCTAGCTCGCCTCTGTAAGCACCCCATTTTTGCCCGCTCGGCAATCTCCAGCCCGACCGGATTCGGTTTCCAACATCACAGCACATGCAAGCTCAAGACGAGCCTTTCAATCTCCAATCCAGTCAACTGGTCGCTTCTCGGGTCCACAAGGATCCGCTGGAGCCTTAAGCACCATTATTCCAGGCAGTTTTTTGGACCGGGAGGTCCCGGAAACCAACGCCATCCAGGTAGCTTCCCGAGATCGGGCGATCTCGGGGACCAACACCTCATCAAAAATTCAAGACGGTTCACTTCTGGCGCCTGCTAGCCGGCCAATGTAGAATGTCCGTCATTCGGTAGTTCTCCAAGACCGGGCGTTCTCGGAGACCAACACCACCCTTCCAGGTAGCTTTCTGGGACCAGGCGTTCTTAGAGACCAATACCACACAGGTAGTTTTCCGAGCCTGGGCGGTCTCGGGAACCAACACCTAGGTCAACACCGGCGCCTGCTAGCCCGACTTGGTGAAAAATGACCAAATCTGCCCCTTGGGTCTCCAGGCACATTTTGGGAAAGTTTAAAATCCCTCAAAATGATAAGTCCATCCTTCCAAATGTTGTCAAACCATCGGGCGTCCCCCGCATGCCATTTGGTCCGAATCCGGTCCTATTCCGGCTCACTCTGGTCAAAATGACCATTTTGCCCCTAAACGACTCAGCATGGCACAAACCCCGCTGAACGGCGACAGACTCTCTCAAAACCATCCCTGAACAGCCCTACATGCCTAACATAATATACCAGACCATTCCTGACCATTTCCAGCCAGCTCCAGTCAAAATGACCGTTTTGCCCCTGGAAACCCGAAAATGCCCCGAAACAGCACCGGCCTTGGGATTTCGACCGAGGGTTTCACCACGCACCCTTGTTTAACCCCAGGAACACTCTACGACACTAAACTCACACGACTCGATAAAAGTTCCCTGGAGCGTCTCACAGACGCTCCACTTAAATTGTCTTTTCTCCCGATTCCCTGATTATATCGCACCGTCAACTGACTTGAGAAACGCATAAATCAGGGAATTCTCGAAAGCTCGTCCATAGATCTTTCCACCGATACGGTTCGATCGAATGGATCACTTCTCGAAGCCCTCCATCGTACGGTGTGAAAACTACAACTTTCAGTAACCCCTGGAGCGTCCCGTAGACGCTCCGCCAAGGTTGACAATTTCTTCGATTCCCTAATCAAAACGCACTGTCAAACGACTTGAGAAATGCATAAATTTAGGAATTCTAGAAAGTATTTCCAGTGTACTTTCCATCGGAGCGGTCCGATCGAATAGATCGCTTCTCGAAGGCCTCGATCACATCAAACGGAAACAGCAAAAGTGTCCTTTTTGGCACACTTCCTGAGACGATATCACACATCTCCAAACGCAATTCGAACTTTTTGCAAACATGAAAGTTCATCGGATGCACTTGGGAAACATCCCGAGTGCGACCGATTCCCCTGGAACCTTCCCGTTTGACCCAATTATCGAGGCAAAGTTTGGACAATTCTTCCCGGTGATGGAGCGTATGCTACATGCGCTCAAAATTTGTTCAGATCGACCGACTTTCGATCAACGGTCGAGATTTAACCAGTACATAGGGTGCCACGTGTTATTCTAGCAATGGAACAGTACCTGCGCATGTGGAACATGCGCAAGGCCAAAATTTGGCCATGCGCATGTAGCACATGCGCATGGTCTGTTCCAGATTACCTATAAATAGAGGCCTCCCCTCTTGCATATTCCAAGTCCGAAATTGATACGAAACTCTGCTGAAATCACTCCAAAAACTCGAATCTCTATATATATTCCTTCCCTCCAACACTTAGGTTGGATTTTACCTCTCCTAAGCCTATACATTCCATACACAAAGCCTTACACACACTTATACACTCCACTCAAGCCTCTCAAGCCTTCTTGAAGTCACTCAAGCTCCAATAAAGACATCCATTGAAGACTACAAGAGTGTTGAAGGCAAAATGTGGTATCCCTTTTATATTTGTGCTCTCCCCTACTCTTCTCTTTTCCCTCCTAGCCTACTTAGGTTATTCTCTATTTTAACCCCCATCTTCAACCCCCCTTTCTTGCATGCTTGAGCCAAGAGGGCTTCTAGATCATGCCTAGAGGAAAGCAAGTGAGAGCCACCGTGTAGGGGGACCTCTCACTCGCCTACTTTAAGATTGTATGGCCTAAGAGCCCCTTGTTAGTATGGTGAAGCCTAAAAGCCTTGTATGTGAATCATGACCCCTTGCATGTTATTATTTTGATCATGCCTTGTATGCTTGGCTTCATTTTATGTTTATTGCCATATCCCACAATGCTTACATTGCTCTTAATTTCATGACATTTCCAAGTTCTACATGTCCTTCAAAAATTGTTCCAAGAGTTGGCCCCTTGAAGTCTAGGATGAGACCTTAGAAGGCATGCCTTAGAAGGTCCCTCTCAACCCCCTAATTCACATTTTTGCATCATTGCATTTCAACTTGCATAAAATTTTTTTTACAAATTCCTTAATTTTCAAGGCTTCCATTCTCTCAAATTTAGTGGCTAAAATGGCCCCATGGAACCCTCTCTTGAGTGGTCTCCCTTTATATTGGCCATAGGAGCCCTAAATTGTTAGAATGGTTCCCTTTCCTCTTTATGATCACCTAAGGATGATGTTCAAACTCTTTAAATTCTATGGTTTCTATTCTCTCAAATTTAGTGGTTGGAATGGCCCAATGGAACCCTCTCTTGAGTAGTCTCCCTTTTATTGGCCATATGAACCCTTTCTTGATGGAATGGTTCCCTTGAAAAATGGTTTTCAAAATCCTTCTCCAAAGATGATCTCAAAAATACATTTTCTCCATCTTTGCATTAAAAATGATTCTCTAAAAATTACCATCATTATGTTGAATTTTAACCCCTTATACTCTTGTCAAGATATTGGTGATAATGGTCATAAGGAAACCTTCCTTGGAATGGTCTACAATCACTAATCATATAAACCATACTCTTGGCTAGAGTCAAAATTTTCATGGAAATGATCTTCATAAAGATTGCCAACTAAAGTCCATTGCATATCATATTTTGATTTCAAAACTCTTTCCAAGAATGCATCAAAACAACTTTCAAGACCATTCTCCAATCTAACCTTAGGTTAACTTGACCCTAGTTACCTAACCCTAGGTTAACTTTGTTGGGGACTGCGGAATTTCCCACGACCTGGCTATAGTGTATACGCATACTACCAAAAATTCTGATCTGATTAGCATAGCCTAATCTACGTGATTGGAATCGTACCTTCGAGATCTCTCTAGTTTAATCCCGAAAACAAGAATCAGCACCAAGCACGAATCAGCAAGCTCGAACTCAACCTTCGGACTTCTGCTGTATTCCTCGTACACGCCTTGCTTTATAGAGAGTGGGCTCGCTGCTGCTTGGGTTTCTCTTCCTCACAAAATCGTGTATCTCTCAATTATGTGTAGAGTGTGTAACCCTAGCAGCTCTTAGAGCGCGTATATATATAGGCTACAACAAGGACCATAGGATTAGTATAATTAGGGCTTCCTACGCAAATAAGGATTCCTAATCCAACCAGGATTAATCTTTATTTACGTAAATTATAATTCATACCACTAAGGAATTATAATTGCACTCCTTATTATACTAGAAATTATATTTCGAGCTCCATATTATTAAATGCTTATTTATCTCCCCACGTTAAGATTACAGATACCCGTCTATTAAATTAAATTACTGACAATTAAATTTAATAGACTTATTTAATTCCTTGAGACCTTCCACTTAACTTATTTGATATGTTGAATTCATAATCCACCTGCAGGGTTTGACATAATCAAAACTTATAAGCATCCTCAAGGGGGTATCATCAATCCCTATACGGGGACGTAGATTCCATCAATAATAAATATTCACCATACACGTAATGTCATTGTCCAACTCACTGAGTTTATTGACCCTTAAAGAATCTCACTCTTCTATGAATCAAAACAATAAATACTACATGCACGTGTCTATTTATTACATTAGGATTAAGAGCATAAGCACTCATAATAATCATGAGGTATTAATTGTTTTATATAGTCAGTATAAAAATAATTACCCCAACACGGTCCTGTTCAATACACACAAAGTGTACTAGTGCAAGGAGTTGGAACTATACCATTCCCCACAGTCAAGACAGACCTATTAAAACCTTGTACTACAGTCCTACTGATGGTGTGTCCATTTCCATCTAAGACTGCGAACGATTAACTTACATTCCATAAGAACCGATGATCTAATCTTCTGTGTGTAAGTCGTACTCTACACACCAAATCATCTACTATATAGAATAAGAGACACACATGCATAATCATTAAATAAATAACGCAATGCAAACATTTCTCACACAGATTCTCATTAAAATGGAATAACTAATTTATTAATAAATACTAAAGTCACTTCACAAAGCATGTCTTTTAGTATAAATTCCCAACAAACTTGACCCTAGTGGTTGGAATGGCCCAATGGAACCCTCTCTTGAGTAGTCTCCCTTTTATTGGCCATATGAACCCTTTCTTGATGGAATGGTTCCCTTGAAAAATGGTTTTCAAAATCCTTCTCCAAAGATGATCTCAAAAATACATTTTCTCCATCTTTGCATTAAAAATGATTCTCTAAAAATTACCATCATTATGTTGAATTTTAACCCCTTATACTCTTGTCAAGATATTGGTGATAATGGTCATAAGGAAACCTTCCTTGGAATGGTCTACAATCACTAATCATATAAACCATACTCTTGGCTAGAGTCAAAATTTTCATGGAAATGATCTTCATAAAGATTGCCAACCAAAGTCCATTGCATATCATATTTTGATTTCAAAACTCTTTCCAAGAATACATCAAAACAACTTTCAAGACCATTCTCCAATCTAACCTTAGGTTAACTTGACCCTAGTTATCTAACCTTAGGTTAACTTGACCCTAGTTACCTAACCCTAGGTTAACTTGACCCTAGTTACCAAACCCTAGGTAAACTTGACCCTAGTTGTCCAACCCTAGGTAAACTTGACCCTAGTTGTCCAACCCTAGGTTAACTTGACCCTAGTTACCAAACCCTAGGTTAACTTGACCCTAGTTGTCCAACCAAAGGTTAACTTGACCCTAGTTCATTCACCTTAGGTTAACTTAACCCTAGTTGGTTAACCCTAAGTCTTCTTAACCTTAGGTCAACCTAACCCAAGTTAGTTAACCTTAGGTTCCCTCTAACCCTAGGCTAACCCCAACCAAGGTTAATACACTTCAAGGTTCCAACTCTTGAACCCTTTTTCAAATGATCATTCAAACTTTCAAATTATCCTCATAACCTATTCCTCCAAAACCTCCTACCCCATGATTTCAAAAACCCAACTCCCTACACTCTTCTTATGTTCTTACACTCCATCTTCAAGACCTTTCTAAAGATGTTTTCAAAAGGTCACAAACCTAAGGTGTCCCTAGCCCTCTAATGGTTAGGGATTCCAAGGACAAGTGATAAATCAAGAACAACCTCTAAGGTTGTCCATGTTAGGATTCCAAACACTTAGCCACTTACAAAAACCACTTTAAAAAACTAATTCATCAAAACATTCTAAAGTCACGCCTCCAAGGATTTCAAAACAAAACTCCAAAAACACTTTCAAGTTCTCTTGAGTTATGCCAAATCATTTTTCCAGAACTCCCTTAGAGTCAATCCAAAAGCATTTTCAAAACACTTCGCTTCCAATTTCAAGTCAAAACTTCCAAGACCACAAAGTGTCTTAAACTTATACAAAGTCCTCAAAGTGTCTTAAAGTTTTCCAAAGACCCGAAAGTGTCTATAAACCGTCCAAAGGCCCTAATGCGCCTATTTTCCGTCAGGCTCTTACCCGAACTACGAATTACCTGATTCTCGCCAAATGAGATACGTAGGCAACCTAAAATGGTGCGGTCATAAATTTTATTTCAACCCCTATCCCTTTTTCAAAAATTCCAATCAAATCAAAGTTTCTATCCCAAACTCTTTTAAAACCTCCATTATTTTCAAACTTCTTCCAAAACTTGTATCATGCATTATTCATCCAAAAAGTGATGACTAAACCTCATTTTCCTAAAAGTGGATATAAAATGGACTATGGTAACCGGTCATTCTAGTGAGTGAACAAAAGGGTGATTAGACATGTAGGTACCGAAAGGGCGGGGTAGGGTGATGATCTTAGGATATCTTCCCTACACGTAACCAACCCCCGAACTTTAGATTTCTGTTTTCGAAAGATCAAAATGGAGTTATTTTCAAAAAGGGCTTAAGCATTTCAAAAGGTTGCCAAACAACCTATTTTCCTAAAAACCCTATCTTGAGGGAGTTTTCAACAACCTTTTTCAAAAACTCTAGGTTTAATCTTCGGATTAACGCTTAGTTTTAGGTGCCCTAACTCACCTTTATCAAGTTAGGTGGCGACTCCTATTTTTCTAAAAAGCCCTTAGTCAAATCAATTTTCTAACCTAGTCACACTTGTCCTTCTAGGGGGACGAGTTCTAGTGACAGAGTTCCGTGTTTTAGGGTCTCCGAGCCGAAAGGACATTGGACACCCAAAAATCGGGGCGCGACAGCTGGTAACTCTGCTGGGGACACTTAGAGGGTTAAGCCATTAACATGTCTCTTCACCCTTCACTCACCCAGAATCTCCGGTTACCTTGCCCAATTTTATCCACTCTTCGAATTTTTCAAGTTTCCAAAACAAATCCGTATTTTTCAAAGTGATTTTAAATAAGTGTCATCATTTGCATTCATCGCGTACAATCATGCTTTTACCATCTATTTTATCTTACATTGGGTTTGTCGAAAAGTTACTAACTCTTTGCATTTTTCTTTTGTAGGTGGATCTTGGTTCATATTTTTATGTTTTATTTATTGCCATGAATGTGAATGAATGGATAGGATATGATGTGTGTTGTTGGGTCCTTTTCTCCATTTTCGAAAATTCCACACACACTTGGTGCGCTCACTTGCATTTGCATCTTACATGTATTACCCGTTTACTACCCTTCTAGATAGAAGGGGGAGCAGTATATTGACTGTGGGGGGATGCTATGTCAGTTTCTTAGCCTACGGTCTCTTGATAGTTCTCCCTCTTGAACCACCAATCAAAGATGGAGTTCACCTTTTCGGGGGTGGACCCCGGAGGTTTGAAGGTTCGGGGACCGAGCTTTTTAGGAAGCATTAGCAAACCCCCAACCTCATGCTCATGTAGCACCCCATGCACAACCGAACCTCTGCCAGATTTAGGACACACGCATCAATTTAAAAAATAAAGGAGGAAAGGGCGACTGCTTTATTTTTCCTTACAAATTTTGCTTAATCCTTGCCATCATGCTATCTAATTCTTGTTGCTTCCATGTACATACATCATAATTGCTCATGCATTGGAATTCACTTCAAGACAAGAGTTCTCAAAGTAACTCAAGTCATTGCATCTTCATGCATCCAATCAACCCTTAGAGAAAGGCTTAAAGACCTTCTTGCTCAATTTAAGCCAACCCAAAATTCCTAAGGGTACCACAAGACCCTAAGGATTCACGACATGCATCAAAGTCATCTCATAAAGAGGGGCCCTAATCCCTCTTCGCTCATAGAGATAAGGTTGCCAAGAAGACAAGGGAGCAATTCAAGCCAAGGACTCCTACCAACAAAGCAGATCCGGAGGCTCAAGAGTAGTTTAGGATCCTATAAAGTAATTATAGAAATAGGTGGAAGTCCTAAGGAAAATGTTCCCCCTCCCCGTTTCTATGTATTTTTGAGAAAATTCTATGTACCAAAAACAATTCATCTTAATAAAATCTTTCTTATTGTCAAATGAATGAATGAATCTACGAACGGATGAACGAACAGGGGCAGGTATAGTATTTGCATGTAGGGGCAATCCCTTATCTCCAGACATGAGCCAAAGCATCATGCTTAGGTCCCCTCAAAAGGCAGGGGCATCCTTAGGTCATGCATCGCATAAAGCTTTTCCAAAACAAAAACCTAACTTGCAATCTTTTTGTTTTGTTTTTCTTTATTTTCTTTTCCTCCCCCTATCTCACCAAAAGACTAGTCATAGCTTTGGTGAGATTGCTTGCATTGTAGGTCACCATTGCTTCGAAGAAAGGGAAAAGAGGAACGCGAGTGTACCCCATCCTTCGAACGCTAGTCCGTACCCAACGAAGAACTGCGCAAATGTCGAGCGAAGGCAATACTCCCGATCAACAAAACAATTCAGTAACTCGTGAAGAAGTAAATGAAATGAAGGCAAAGATAGATGAAATGTTCAAACTCATGCAACTAATGACCTTCAAAGGCGTCATGAACCCTTCGGCATCTACATTCTATCCTAAGGAAATTGAAGCAATTCCACCAAGGGTCGTCTTGCGAATTGACGGTACAACGAAGAGCAAGGAGATCCCTAAAGTGATACAACTCGAGGAAGGAGAGGAGGACAACCCTGAAACCATCTTATTGACTGCCACTTCAAAGAAAGAAGGCCCAGACCCTCTCGATCTCAAAATACAAGGCTTGGAGGAGTCCCTGCACAGCCTCGAAGGTCATGATTCCTTCGGCGGAATGGCTTATGACGAACTCTGCTTCTTCCCTGACCACCTAAGGCCGCCCAAGTTTAAAATGCCCGACTTTTAGAAGTATGATGGAAGCGGGGACCCCGTAACACACTTGAGGTTGTATGCTGAGGCATTAAGCGGACATGGGAATGACCCTAAACTTCTGATGCAATTGTTTTAGCATAGCTTGACTGGGCTCGCGCTGCAATGGTTCGCTCAGTTAGATTTAAGGAAGATCACTACCTGGAATGAGTTGGTCCTAGCCTTCCGATCCCAATACCGCCATAGTAGCGATCTAACCATGGACCGGTGTGCCCTAATGCTAATGACTCGAGGTGAGAAAGAGAGCTTCAAAAATTACGCTCTGAGATGGAGGGAGGCAGCCACTCAAGTCAACCCCCCATTGTTGGAAAAAGAATATGTGCAACTATTTGTGAACACCTTCCAAGGACTGTACTACGAGCGTCTATGTCTGAGCATCGGAAAAAGCTTTTCTGAACGGATAATGCAAGGGGAAATGATTGAGAATGGACTGAAAATTGGTAGAATCATAGATCCCTATGCCAAGACAAGTGAGAGATTTGCAAACAGGGCCAAGAAGGTGGCAACCACTCGGGGCACAAGTAAGAAAAAGGGAGATGTATCTGATATCCTACCCACATAGCGACAACTATATTACCCCCAATACCAAGCCCAACCTTCACCACCTACTCCCATCATTAATATCCCTGTTGCTGCTACCCAAGCACCCCCAATTGGACTTGCTGCAACTCGACCATACTTCAACCCCAACAAGAACAACAATCGACGAAACCGAGAGTTCACACGTTTGGCATGCACCCAGACAGAGGCCTATCATGAGCTACTCAAAGCCAAGCATATAAACCCCATTCCCCTGCGGCCATTGCCAAGCCCACTACCGCTAACTTTCAACCCTGCCCTTACCTGTGAGTACCATTCTGGGGGACAGGGGCATGACACAGAATCCTGTTTCTCCTTGAAGCACAAGATTTAAGACCTCATTGATAACAAGGTCATCAACACCCAAGAAACAAAGACGGTCCCCGCGCCCAATGTCACGGCAAATCCCTTGCCCGACCATGCTGTCAACATCATCACCGAGGATGAGGCGGATCCTGATGGCATCATAACCGCAGAGTACTTCGAGGGTGAGTCAGACACTGAAAGTGATTAGGAGGAAGAACTGCCGCCATGCCCCATCTATCTTTACAATGCAAGTGGAGAGCAGGACCCTTTCGACTGGCCCATGGATGAACCTGTTGCAAACATTCCTAATGATACTGCACCTGTTGACGGTTGGGGAGAGGAATTCCTACACCCTAAATATGCTGAAGCCGAGGCTCGCCTGAAGGAGGAGCTCTTCGATTATGAGGACATGGGTTGGGGCATCTATGAGCCAAAACTACCGAACCCACCCTTTGACTTCAACGAAGGCGATCTGGATAGCCTGTTTGAAGAAATCGATAGAGAGGAAGCCAAAAAAGAGGAAGCCAAGGAAAATTCGTCGCAAACTTCTGATGAAGATCTGGTCATGAAATCCCAAGAGGACGAATAAGAGAAAACTGCTCAACTAAAGGAAAGTCAGCAGAAGTCCCGAGAAGGGGCACACAACCCCACTGACCACGCTAAAGAAGACGAAGGAAAAGGAGGAAGCCCCGGTCACACTATGGCTGTTGATCTCTGCCACCCCGCAGTTGATGCATCAATTCGTCCAGCACTACCAAGTGAGGAAGCCGGCCAATGGAGCATGGAGGAGGCGGGTGTGGTCCCAAAACCCACCTGAAGAAGTGATTATCAAAGGGATGTTCCTCTACCGAACTTTGTCTTTACTTTCCTGTTAATCCTTGTTCCGTTAACTCTACTTTCATCTTTTGCTAATCAAGAGCTCATCATGTAAACAAAACTTTTGAAATGAAAGAAGTTGAAATTTGCATTTATCATCTTTGGTGCTTGCTCTTTCTCGGAAGTGTCCTTTCTTGTTGTTATGCCCTAACTTGAAAGGAGGGACGGTATGTATATCCTGGCTTGTGGGGACCATTTTCGATCTAGAGGAAAGGTAGTAAAAGGAAGAAAAGAGAGTGGGTCACGAAGAAGGTGGCTTCCGAAGGACGCCTTGGTAAAGCAGTCGGCAGTTAGACCCTCGAAAGGAAGAGAAGCCCTCATTTCAAAATCCTTGGAATAGCAAAAGTAATTCCTTTGGTTAGCCCATTCGAGCCACAAGCGATTTTCATTCAAACACCCTGACCAGGAACCACCCCCAATATTGGGGCAAGTGCAAGTAATAGAATAATTAAGCTAACTCTTGTTTGTTTCAAAGGATAACGCCGAAACCTTTAGAACCGAACTTCACGGTCTAAGCAATCTTATCTGAAAGAAAGAGAGGCCATTTATTCTGCTACCATACAGTTAAAAGAACACCCTTTGAAAAACCCCTTTTGAGCCGGATTGTATTCTTTCGAAAAACCCACCCTGGTGATCACTCCTTGTAACGGGCAAAAGAAAACTCGGATGGAAAAGTGACAAAAAGGGGGTATGGAGAGAAAGAAGGCCCCCTCCTACATCGAAAAAGGAGGGGAAACAAGGTAATACTAAAAAATTAAAAAAAAAATGATGAAAATGAAAAATGAGTGAAAAATGAAATAAAGATTGATGTCTCTTGAGAGTCAATAGATTGTGCAAGCAATAATACTGGGGCAAAAACTAAAAGAAATGACGGACCCTATACAAGCAGAAATTTGTATAAAAAGAAAAAAAGAAGAAGAGAGGAAACGAAGAGAGATGGAGAAAGAAGCCCGCAGACAAAAGGAAAAGACCTGAAATGGTGATCACCAGCAAACCCCAGAAACCACATCGCACTTTGAGCCATTAATACCCTTTCTTTCAAGAACCTGCAACCAGGCCACGTTACAATGCCCAGAAAGTCCCCTCAGATTAGGAAAGATTGCTTAGTCTAAACAAGTTCAAGAGGGAATGGCGATACCCGAGAAAGAAAAAGGAACAAAGCAGCGGAAATTTACTTAAGGTGGTTCTGGTTATTATCGCCCTAAAAAAAAAAAAATCATCATTTTGAGCCTGAATACCCCTTCACTCATCTCTCATTGCCTAGCCTACATTACAGTCCAAAGTAAAGCCTTCTTGGATTGAGGATGGAAACTGCTCGCTTCTTTGCTAAAGGCTACTTCGACTGTCACCTGAAGAATCTACCAGATCAAACATAAGACCCTTGAGAGGAAATCAATTCAGTGATAGTTTCTCATATAAGAGAGAGGGGAGGTCAGGTCTGAAAATGAAAACCCTAAAGGTGGGACAACTGCTGTCTCACCATGACAGGGAAAAGGCATAGCAAGAAAGGGAATCTCCAAAGAAAGATCAAAGTGCCAAAACGACAATTTTTAGGGAATACCTGATCTACTTCTAGATAAGACTTTGTATAGTCATATGCGTGCTTGTACACTCTGCCTGACATGTGCAATAATGCACGCACTGTTTCCACATCTACTTAAAAGTTTGCCATTTCTCATGCATACCATGATTTCTGTACCTTAGTGTTTGCATTCATACCTATCATATACCCACATAACATACATGACGAGGCAAGAAGGAAGAAATAATCATCATCATACAAAAAACAAAAAAAAATAATGTACATAAAATCATCATACAGTCATCATCCATGAGGGCCAACATACGGCCTGAAATACATAAAACTACACAGCCAAACTAACTGAACTATAATTGTGTTAACAAATAAAAAGGATGCCTCAAGGAGCAGGGTCGTCATCTAAGTCAAAGTCGCCAATGTCCGGCACATACGGAGAGGGCTGGCTGGAAGAAGCTCCCGCGTCAAAGGGACCCTGGTCAAGAAGAAAGGCAGGAGAGGAAGGAAAGTTAACATCAGAACACAAGAGATGCATAAGGAACATGAAATAATAAATCATAGATAACATACCCAGCGGGCCTCCATCAGAGATATGCGGACAGTCAGAGCCTCCACCTCGGCCTGGTACTGATCTCGTGCCTGGCAAATTGCTAGGTACTCCTCCTCAGATACAAAGCCTTGGGCCCGACGCCAAAGCTCCACCACCTCATGGCCGGCCACCTGCCCTTCGACCACCAGATCCAGCTGGGTGAAAGCACCAATAGATCTCGCATGGAAGTGAGCCTCATAATCCACGTCTGGCGGAAGCAAGAACCGCTCACCCGGAACCCCGACTATGTAAGGGATCTCTACCCCAGCCCGATAAAGTCCAAACATATACTGGGGAGGATCCATGGTGGCGCAAAAAGTGGAATGGAACTGCCGCCAGTGATGCTCCCCAAGGTACGTCTCCCACGACACGGGACCCCGGAAGGTGATCCACGACCTGGATAGGAGGATAATATCCCTCATACCGGCATACTGGGTGGATTGGTGATAAGGTGTCCAAGTCACATCCCGAGGCCTCAGTAGCTCCAAGTTAGCCTGGAGGGCTACAAAATCTGTAAGGAAGGATCGCTGGACTATCTGCTGCCGAGCCCACCTCGTGGCTCGCGGGAAGGCATCGCTGGACAGCACCTCTGGTCGGCGAACTGGCAAATACTCATAACTCCACCATATCAAAAACGGTCAAAAGCTCATAAAGCTCCCCCAAGCCCCAGACGTCCTCACTCTCATCCCTCGTAGGAAGCAAGCAAAGGTGAAAGCACCCTAGTCAACATAATCCAGCGCATCCAGATCTGCCACCAGACTCACCAAAGACAAAGGGATCGTCGACCTATTATTGTTGCAAAAGCAACTAAAAATGACGTACAGCACCAACTGGCGCCTCATAATAACCTGGTCATCTGGTGAAGGCTCGAAGGCAAAGGCTCTCTCGGCCGAGCATAAAAGTGAAGCTGGGAAGCTCTAGCCCCCGAGCCCTGGCAACCCTAAGAGAAGACGGGCCTCCTCCAAAGACACATCCCGCAGAGAAATCGGCACCCCTCCAAAAGATAGCCCAGTGATCATAGCCCAGTCAACAGGGGTAGGCCCCAACTCAAAACCCACCAAATGCACGGTCCCTGTCTCCCCAAACCACCGCTCTAACAATCCCATAGCAATCCCGTGATCAAGCCTATCCGTCTGCAGTGTCATAAAAGCGCCGAAACCAATCTGATGCAAAAAGTCCTGATAGGATGGAGCTGACGCCTGCATAGCTCTCAAAGCCGAGATACTGGCCCCTCTGAAGGAACTATGTGTAGCCGATGGCATCCGGCGAATATAGGCTCGGATGGAACGCCAAGTCACGCAGCGGGTGAATATCAGGAATGGCTAGCTGATCATCGGTAAACGAAGTGTCTCTCTGCCTGTTTCGAACCGAAGCCATACCATATCGTGTTCGGGGATCCACGAGTGAGTCGGCCTCATCCTCAAATCTTTCGTCAGGAGCCGCTGAGGGCTGTCCCCTCACAGAACTCCCACTAGAAACGGTCCTGCTCGAGGATCTCTGTGACCCACTGCGGCCGCTCCGAGGAGAACTGGCCCTACCACCGCCCCGCGCAGAAACATCCCTACTGCCTCCATGTGCCGTGTCACCCCGACCGCTAATCCGAGCGGAGCCGCTCCGACGGCTACCTCTAGCCGAGCTACCCCGACTACTGCCACCCTCCTCAAGCTCTATCTGTGGTGCCTTTCCATGGCGCCTCCTCTCTGAACCATCATCTCTAGCCTTCGACATCCTGAAAAGTGACAACATTCAAGAGGATCCGTCAATCACTAATATACGAAAAGTGCAAAGATAAATGCATCAATGTATATATATAAAAAATGATGAATGAATGAAAAAAAAAAAGAAAGAAAGAAAAGAAGAAAAAAAAAAAAAAAAAAAAAAAAAAAAAAAGAAAAAAAAAAGAAAAGGAGAAGAAAAGGAGAAAAAGAAAAAGAAAAAAGGAAAAAGGGTGGAAGAACAAGGGCCCCATCTATCCCGGTTCAAAATTTTTACACGGTTTTCAAGCTTTTTCCTCAAAACGTTTGGTTTCTAAAATTCAAAACCGGTTTTTCGGGTTTTCTCCTTCAAAAACCCCGGTTCAAATTTTTAACGGTTTTCAAGCTTTTTCCTGAAAAAGTTTGGTTTTTAAAATTCAAACTGGTTTTCTGGGTTTTTCTCCTTCAAAAAACCATAGCTCAAAAATTCCCTAACGGTTTTCAAGCTTTTTTCTCAAAAGTTTGGTTTCTAAAATTCAAACTGGTTTTATGGGTTTTCTCCTTCAAAAACCCCAGTTCAAATTTTTAACGGTTTTCAAGTTTTTTCCTCAAAAGTTTGGTTTCTAAATTCAAACTGGTTTTCCGGGTTTTTCTCCTTCAAAAACCGTGGTTCAAATTTTTATAGGTTTTCAAGCTTTTTCCTCAAAAAGTTTGGTTTCTAATTTCAAAGCCGGTTTTTCGGGTTTTCCCCTTCAAAAACCCTGGTTCGAAAATTCTCTACAGGTTTTCAAGCTTTTCCTCAAAAGGTTTGGTTTCCAAATTCAAACCAGTTTTCCGGTTTTCTCCTTCAAAAATCCCGGTTCAAATTTTTAACGGTTTTCAAGTTTTTTCCTCAAAAAGTTTGGTTTCTAAAATTCAAACTGGTTTTCCGGGTTTTTCTCCTTCAAAAAACCATAGCTCAAAAATTCCTTAACGGTTTTCAAGTTTTTTTGCTCAAAAGTTTGGTTTCTAAAATTTAAACTAGTTTTTAGAGTATTCTCCTTTAAAAACCCCGGTTCAAATTTTTAACAGTTTTCAAGCTTTTTCCTCAAAAGTTTGGTTTCTAAATTTAAACTGGTTTTTCGGGTTTTTCTCCTTCACAAACCCCGGTTCAAATTTTTACAGGTTTTCAAGCTTTTTCCACAAAAAGTTTGGTTTCTAACTTCAAAGTCGGTTTTTTAGGTTTTCTCCTTCAAAAACCCTGGTTGGAAATTTCTACAGGTTTTGAAGCTTTTCCTCAAAAGGTTTGGTTTCCAAATTCAAACCGGTTTTTCAGGTTTTCTCCTTCAAAAACCCCGGCTCAAAAATCCTCCACAGGTTTTTAAGCTTTTTCCTCAAAAAGATCTGTTTCTAAATTTCGAAGCCGGTTTTCCGGGCTTTCTCCCTCAAAAGCCCCTTTCTCAAAAAGATTTGCTTTATCGAAAGGTTTTTAAAATTTTTGAAAATTTCGGTAGAGTTTCGTCCTAAAAAGTCACTACCCCAAAAAAAAAAAAAAAATTTTACAAGTCACAAACGCAACCTGAAACACTTCAAGCCATCCAACCAAACAACTCCATCCTCCAAAACACGCATCCCGTCCTCGAACACAATTTTTCAAGCCAATTTTTCGATCTTTTCAATTTTTTCATTTCATCTATATTTGCAAAAAATTCACAAAATTCCCCAGAACGTGCAAAAATACCACTACAATTTTCAAAAAATGTTTTATGATTTTTCAACCATTGGCGAGATTCATTTTATAATTTTTCTTCAATTTTTTCTATTTTTCGTAATTTCTAAAAATTCAAAAATTCAAAATTTTTTGAAAAATTATGAAACTTCATACGGTTGTTCTACACACTTTTCTAAGGTTCTCGGTGTAAAAATCCCTCACAAACGGTCGATACCCGAGCCTGTAGAGGCAATTGTTTGAGTCCTGCGAAAAACCCTTTTCCCCAAACGCACAAAAGTACTCAAAACACACTCAAATCTCCGTCAAATCACAAAAGCGATCCGATCATTGTGTTCTAAACATCTTAAAGCATAGGAATACATTGATCACTCGCAAAAAATGAAGCTACATGCATCAAAATCAAAGAAATTTTCAAAAACTAACCTTTGAAATTCTCCGGCGAAAACCTCACTTTTTGGCGAGAATCCGGTGACAGCGATGATCTCCGGCACATGCCCGACATCAACGAACACTCCTCTAATGATTCCGGACCAAAACTCCACGAAATACTTCAGAGAAAATCCCAAAATCAATAAAAACCCGACAGAGTGCAATGCTGAAACGCGAACTGCTCTGTTTTAATACCCACGAGCTCGCGCATGTTGCAGATGAGCTAGAAGGGAATTCCGACTGGCGCATGTGCTATATGCGTCGAAGCCAAAAACAGCCATGCGCATGAGGTACATGCGCCCGGTTATCCAGTTTCCCGCCACAACCAATTTCGAGCTCCCTAGAAACCCGAACTCGCTCGCGAAGGCTTTGCCAAAAGCCGAAAATCGAGCCCTTTAACACTCACTGGCCGGGATCAGTTGCCCTAGACAAAAACCGTGTCAAGTTGGCAACTCGACCCCCAACCTGGGCCTAAGACTTTTCGAATTCCAAAATCTTCCAGACCAGTAACCCACAAGGCGTTTTGAAGCATTCCCAAATTCACCGACACATCGTCCCTCTGATCGCCTCGCGGTCAACATGGGATCCTTCCTTATTATTTTTCTGTCTTCGACAAGCAAAGCCAGAAAAAGAGGGGCAGCTGTAAGCACCCCATTTTTGCCCACTCGGCAATCTCCGGCCCGACCGGATTCGGTTTCCAACATCACAGCACATGCAAGCTCAAGACGAGCCTTTCAATCTCCAATCCAGTCAACTGGTCGCTTCTCGGGTCCGCAAGGATCCGTTGGAGCCTTAAGCACCATTATTTTAGGCAGTTTTCTGGATCGAGCGGTCCCGGAAACCAACGTCATCCAGGTAGCTTCCCGAGATCTGGCGATCTCGGGGACCAACACCTCATCAAAAATTCCAGACGGTTCACTTCTGGCACCTGCTAGCCGGCCAATATAGAATGTCCATCATTCGGTAGTTCTCCGGGACCGGGCGTTCTCGGAGACCAACACCACCCTTCCAAGTAGCTTTCTGGGACCAGGCGTTCTCAAGAACCAATACCACCCCTACAGGTAGCTCTTTAAGACCAGGCGTTCTTAGAGACCAACACCGCACAGGTAGTTTTCCGAGCCCGGGCGGTCTCGGGAACTAACACCGGCGCCTGCTAGCCCGACTCGGTGAAAAATGACCAAATCTGCCCCTTGGGTCTCCAGGCACGTTTTGGGAAAGTTTAAAATCCCTTAAAACGATAAGTCCATCCTTCCAAATGTTGTCAAACCATCGGGCGTCCCCCGTACGCCATTTGGTCTAAACCCGGTCCTATTCCGGCTCACTCCGGTCAAAATGACCATTTTGCCCCTAAACGACTCAGCACGGCACAAACCCCGCTGAACGGCGACAGACTCTCTCAAAACCATCCTTGAACAGCCCTACACGCCTAACACAATATACCAGAACATTCCTGACCATTTCCAACCAGCTCCGGTCAAAATGACCGTTTTGCCCCTGGAAACCCGAAAATGCCCCGAAACAGCACCGGCTTTGGGATTTCGACCGAGGGTTTCACCACGCACCCTTGTTTAACCCCAGGAACACTCTACGACACTAAACTCACACGACTCGATAAAAGTTCCCTAGAGCGTCTCATAGACGCTCCGCTTAAATTGTCTTTTCTCCCGATTCCCTGATTATATCGCACCGTCAACTGACTTGAGAAACGCGTAAATCAGGAAATTCTTGAAAGCTCATCCATAGATCTTTCCACCGATACGGTTCGATCGAAAGGATCACTTCCCGAAGCCCTCCATCGTACGGTGTGAAAACTACAACTTTCAGCAACCCCTGGAGCGTCTCGCAGACGCTCCGCCAAGGTTGACTTTTTCTTCGATTCCCTAATCAAAACGCACTATCAAACGACTTGAGAAATGCATAAATTTAGAAATTCTAGAAAGTATTTCCAGTATACTTTCCATCGGAGCGGTCCGATCGAATAGATCGCTTCTCGAAGGCCTCGATCACATCAAACGGAAACAGCCACTTTGAAAAACCCCCAGAGCGTATCACAGACGCTCAGCAAAAGTGTCCTTTTTGGCACACTTCCTGAGACGATATCACACATCTCCAAACGCAATTCAAACTTTTGAAAACATGAAAGTTCATCGGATGCACTTGGGGAACATCCCGAGTGTGACCGATTCCCCTGGAACCTTCCCGTTTGACCCAATTATCGAGGCAAAGTTTGGGCAATTCTTCCCGGTGATGGAGCGTATGCTACATGCGCTCAAATTTTGTTCAGATCGATTGACTTTTGATCACCGGTCGAGATTTAACCAGTACATAGGGTGCCACGTGTTATTCTAGCAATGGAACAGTACCTGCGCATGTGGGACATGCGCACGGCCAAAATTTGGCCATGCGCATGTAGCACATGTGCATGGTCTGTTACAGATTGCCTATAAATAGAGGCCTTCCCCCTTGCATATTCTAGGTCCGAAATTGATACGAAACTCTGCTGAAATCACTCCAGAAACTCGAATCTCTATATATATTCCTTCCCTCCAA
Organism: Euryodendron excelsum; assembly: GCA_033060915.1. Taxonomy (NCBI): domain Eukaryota; kingdom Viridiplantae; phylum Streptophyta; class Magnoliopsida; order Ericales; family Pentaphylacaceae; genus Euryodendron; species Euryodendron excelsum. The sequence goes on from CM065381.1 coordinate 50,022,048, forward strand.
CACTTAGTTTGGATTTTACCTCTCCTAAGCCTATACACTCCATACACAAAGCCTTACACACACTTATACACTCCACTCAAGCCTCTCAAGCCTTCTTGAAGTCACTCAAGCTCCAATAAAGACATCCATTGAAGACTACAAGAGTGTTGAAGGCAAAAGGTGGTATCCCTTTTATATTTGTGCTCTCCCCCACTCTTCTCTTCTCCCTCCTAGCCTACTTTGGCTATTCTCTATTTTAACCCCCATCTTCAACCCCCCTTTCTTGCATGCTTGGGCCAAGAGGGCTCCTAGATCATGCCTAGAGGAAAGCAAGTGAGAGCCACTGTGTAGGGGGACCTCTCACTCGCCTACTTTAAGATGGTATGGCCTAAGAGCCCCTTGTTTGTATGGTGAAGCCTAAAAGCCTTGTATGTGAATCATGACCCCTTGCATATTATTATTTTGATCATGCCTTGTATGCTTGGCTTCATTTTATGTTTATTGCCATATCCCACAATGCTTACATTGCTCTTAATTTCATGACATTTTCAAGTTCTACATGTCCTTCAAAAATTGTTCCAAGAGTTGGCCCCTTGAAGTCTAGGATGAGACCTTAGAAGGCATGCCTTAGAAGGTCCCTCTCAACCCCCTAATTCACATTTTTGCATCATTGCATTTCAACTTGCATAAAAGTTTTTTTACAAATTCCTTAATTTTCAAGGCTTCCATTCTCTCAAATTTAGTGGCTAAAATGGCCCCATGGAACCCTCTCTTGAGTGGTCTCCCTTTATATTGGCCATAGGAGCCCTAAATTGTTAGAATAGTTCCCTTTCCTCTTTATGATCACCTAAGGATGATGTTCAAACTCTTTAAATTCTATGGTTTCTATTCTCTCAAATTTAGTGGTTGGAATGGCCCCATGGAACCCTCTCTTGAGTGGTCTCCCTTTTATTGGCCATATGAACCCTTTCTTGATGGAATGGTTCCCTTGAAAAATGGTTTTCAAAATCCTTCTCCAAAGATGATCTCAAAAATGCATTCTCTCCATCTCTGCATAAAAAATGATTCTCTAAAAATTACCATCATTATGTTGAATTTTAACCCCATATACTCTTGTCAAGATATTGGTGATAATGGCTATAAGGAAACCTTCTTTGGAATGGTCTCCAATCACTAACCATATAAACCATACTCTGGGCTAGAGTCAAAATTTTCATGGAAATGATCTTCATAAAGATTGCCAACCAAAGTCCATTGCATATCATATTTTGATTTCAAAACTCTTTCCAAGAATACATCAAAACAACTTTCAAGACCATTCTCCAATCTAACCTTAGGTTAACTTGACCCTAGTTACCTAACCTTAGGTTAACTTGACCCTAGTTACCTAACCCTAGGTTAACTTGACCCTAGTTACCAAACCCTAGGTTAACTTGACCCTAGTTGACCAACCCTAGGTGAACTTGACCCTAGTTGTCCAACCCTAGGTTAACTTGACCCTAGTTACCAAACCCTAGGTTAACTTGACCCTAGTTGTCCAACCCTAGGTTAACTTGACCCTAGTTCATTCACCTTAGGTTAACTTAACCCTAGTTGGTTAACCCTAAGTCTTCTTAACCTTAGGTCAACCTAACCCAAGTTAGTTAACCTTAGGTTCCCTCTAACCCTATGCTAACCCCAACCAAGGTTAATACACTTCAAGGTTCCAACTCTTGAACCTTTTTTCAAATGATCATTCAAACTTTCAAATTATCCTCATAACCTATCCTCCAAAACCTCCTACCCCATGATTTCAAAAACCCAACTCCATACACTCTTCTTATGTTCCTAAACTCCATCTTCAAGACCTTTCCAAAGATGTTTTCAAAGGGTCACAAACCTAAGGTGTCCCTAGCCCTCTCATGGTTAGGAATTCCAAGGGCAAGTGATAAATCAAGAACAACCTCTAAGGTTGTCCATGTTAGGATTCCAAACACTTAGCCACTTACAAAAACCACTTTCAAAAACTAATTCATCAAAACATTCTAAAGTCACGCCTCCAAGGATTTCAAAACAAAACTCCAAAAACACTTTCAAGTTCTCTTGAGTCATGCCAAATCATTTTTCCAAAACTCCCTTAGAGTCAATCCAAAAGCATTTTGAAAACACTTCGCTTCCAATTTCAAGTCAAAACTTCCAAGACCACAAAGTGTCTTAAACTTATACAAAGTCCTCAAAGTGTCTTAAAGTTTTCCAAAGACCCCAAAGTGTCTATAAACCGTCCAAAGGCCCTAATGCGCCTATTTTTTGTCGGGCTCTTGCCCGAACTACGAATTACCTGATTCTCGCCAAATGAGATGCGTAGGCAACCTAAAATGGTACGGTCATAACTTTTATTTCAACCCCTATCCCTTTTTCAAAAATTCCAATCAAATCAAAGTTTCTATCCCAAACTCTTTTAAAACCTCTATTATTTTCAAACTTTTTCCAAAACTTGCATCATGCATTATTCATCTAAAAAGTGATGACTAAACCTCATTTTCCTAAAAGTGGATATAAAATAGACCATGGTAACCGGTTATTCTAGTGAGTGAACAAAAGGGTGATTAGACATGTAGGTACCAAAAGGGTGGGGTAGGGTGATGCTCTTAGGATATCTTCCCTACACGTAACCAACCCCCGAACTTTAGATTTCTGTTTTCGAAAGACCAAAATGGAGTTATTTTCAAAAAGGGCTTAAGCATTTCAAAAGGTTGCCAAACAACGTATTTTCCTAAAAACCCTATCTTGAGGGAGTTTTCAACAACTTTTTCAAAAACTCTAGGTTTAATCTTCGGATTAACGCTTAGTTTTAGGTGCCCTAACTCACCTTTATCAAGTTAGGTGGCGACTCCTATTTTTCTAAAAAGCCCTTAGTCAAATCAATTTTCTAACCTAGTCGCACTTGTCCTTCTATGGGGACGAATTCTAGTGACAGAGTTCTGTGCTTTAGGGTCTCCGAGCCGAAAGGACATTGGACACCCAAAAACCGGGGCGCCACAGCCTCCTTCTAGCTTGAATGGTTCTGCCAGAACCTTTGGCTCTTCAAGTCCCCAACCCATGTCTTCATAATCAAATTTAGTCATGAGCAAAGGGTTTTATGATAGGTGGCGTTCAATCACGACATATTTAGGGTGTAAGAATTCATCACCCCAACCATTAGTGGCCATGTCTTTGGTAGGGATCACCTCCATGGGTATGGACTTTTCAGTTGGCCAATCCGAAGGATTATGTATTTCATTTGGATTATGGAGATAGATGGGGTATGGTGGGAATTCCTCCTCCCAGTCGCTTTCCTCATCAGTCTTCCAATCTTCATCATAATAATCTTCGATCACGATCACGATCTTATCCAATTCATCATCTTCTTCTATTTCCTCTAGTATCAGGTCGACAGTGTGGTCCGACCAAAGGTTTGTGGTTATATTGGGAGTAGGAATAGGGTTCACTGGTTCTATATCAATGGTCTGGTTGTCTATTAGGTCTTAAATTTTGTGCTTGAGGAAGAAGCAGTTTTCAGTGTCATGCCCTTGCCCTCCTGAATGGTACTCGCAAGTGAGGGTGCTATTGAAGGTTGGAGGTAGAGGGCTTGGTAGTGGATGGTATGGTATAGGCTTGAGTATGTTATATTTCAAGAGGTTATGGTAGGCTTATTTTTGTGTGTAGACTAGAGTATCAAAAGTGCGGATGCGTCGGACCAGCCTATTATGGTTGAAATTGGGTCGTGCTCCAACAAAGTTGGGGCCTTGCCAACTGGGTTGCTAGGTATGGTTAAGGTAGGCATGGGTAATATATGATATGACTGGGGTGGCGGGCGATATTATGGCGGTTGAATAGGTAAGTTGGCCAACACTTCTCCTTTCTTCTTAATCACTCCCTTTGTGGTGGCAACCTTTTTGGCTATGTTGGCAGAACTTTCGCAAGTCTTTACATAGGGGTCCGTAATTGTCCCCGTTTTGAGGCTGTTTTCTATCATCTCCTTTTGCATGATAAGCTCAGAAAAGTTTTTCCCAACACTTGTGCATAACTTTTCGTAGTATATGCCCAAGAAGGTATGCGCAAAGAGTTGAACAAACTCCTTCTCTTCTAAAGGGGGACTGACTTATGCTGCTGCTTCTCTCCATCTAAGCGCATAGCTTTTGAAACTTTCTTTCTCTCCCTTGCTCATTTTCATCAAGGACCAATGGTCAGAAGTGAGATCTATGTTATGGAGATATTGTGCCTTCAATGCACCCAGCTTGATCTAGGTCATGATCTTCCTTAAATTAAGTCGAGCAAACCATTGTAGAGTAGACCTAGTAAGGCTGTGTTGGAAGAGTTGCATGAGAAGCTTTGGGTCATGCTTATGGCCACTTAATGCCCCAACATATAGGCAAAGATGAGCTATAGGGTCGCCAGTTCCATCGTACTTTTAAAAGTCAGGCATTTTAAACTTGGTCGGTCTTGGAAAAAGCATAGCTTATCATAAGAGGTGAGCTTAAAAGTGACCTGGCCATAGAGGCTTTGTAGTGAGTCTTCCAATTCTTGAATCTTCAAGCTAAGAGGATGGGGGATAAATTTTTTCATAGCAGGCGAGAGCAGTATGGTCTCTTCTTCTTCAACGTTGGCTTCCTTGGAGTCTTTTTTGCTTTTTGCCATCGTGTCAGATTGGAGCACAATTCTTGGGTTGGTAATTTTAGAATCCTTGGGAAAGACCGTGGATGATGACGGGGTTGAAGTTGCATCTTTCATTGCCAATGCTTAAATGAGTTTGAACATTTCATCTATCTTAGTTCTTATCTCGTTAACCTCCTCTCTTGAGATCAGGGAAGCCTCATCAGGGTTAACTGCCATTAGCAAAGCTCTTTGCTGGGTGATGATTGGGTCTCTTGGTGGCTGCAAATCTTTCTTATGACTAATGATGTCTTTTTATGGTATAGTACCTGTGAAACAAAAAGAAAGAAAAATAAGGACACAAACCTCAAGTTAGTGTTTGATATTTAGAAAACTTTATGCGATGCATGCCTTAAGGGTGTCCCTTCTTGAGAGGGAAGCTAAACATGATGCATGTGGCTCACTTTTGGAGATAAAAGGCTGACCCCTGTATGCAAAGACCTTACCATTGGTTGAGAGCATACATTTGGTCATTCATTAATTCATATCTGTAAGCACCACATTTTTGCCCGCTCAGCAATCTCCGGCTCGACTAGACTCACTTTCACATATCACATGCATATTCATACTCTAGCTTGGCTTCTAAACTCCAATTTAGTCCTCTAGTTGCTTCCCGGGCCTGTAAGGCCCACTTGAAGCTAAATGACCATTTTGCCCCTAGGCATCCGAAAGCCCCGGGAACCACACCGGCTCTGGGTATCAAACCGGTAACCTCCCGGGAATGCTTTTTATAGTATTCTTAACTTTTCTTTAACTTTTCAGATCATTCCGAGTCAGTTCCGGCAAACTCGGTGCGAAATGACCGTTTTGCCCCTAGTGGGCCGGTCGCCTTTTCCGACCACACCGGCTCTGGGTATCAAACCAGTAACCTCCTGGGACATTCTAAATAATATTTCCAAACCTCGAGTCTTCTTCTGGGACATTCCAAGTCCATCCCGATAGTTTTCCGATCTAGTTGACCGTTTTGCACCTAATGGCCTGGTCAACCCTTCCGACACATCTTGTCCTCATTTTTCAAGTCAAATACCTCTGGGACTCTATTCTAAGGATTCTTGTCCCTTTTCGGCCCTCCGGGTCATTCCCGGCCCCTTCAATTCATCCCCGGACTCTCCGGAGTCACTCTTAGTGAAGCTAAGCTAAAAATTGCATGGTAGTCACTAGTACAGGCGCCCAAATCTTTTAAAGATACGTTGCTTGCCGACCTTAAACATTTCCTAAATGGCTGGCGCCACTGTAATAGGCCCCAGTGCATTCCTCTGTCTATAAATACAGAGCCTCCTCCAGCGTGAAGGAGGTTTGCAAACTCAGTCTAAAAACCCTATTCTTCGATATACAGAGCTCGTAGCCTCCCTAAACCCTAGCTTCTTTAGGTTTTCCAAACCCTAGCCTCCATACATAAACCCTAGCCTCCTATACACTCATATATACTCAAATACACTCATACACTAGCCTCTAAAGTCTCCATTGAAGACTTGAAGTGCAAAAAACTGAAGCTCTCGAAGATCAAGACGAAGACTAAAGCAAAGACCGAAGTAAAGCAAGAAAAGCAAAGCGCGCAAAGCAAAGAAAAATAAACAAGACACAAGGTAGGCTTTCTCTTTAATTTTACGCATCTTCCCCCTCTCTTCTTTCTCCTAACCCACTGGGGTTTTCTTTTATTTTAATCCCCCATCTTCTTCCCCCCCTTTCTTGCATGCTTGAAATAAGGGACTTCCCGGTCCATGTGTAGGATTAGGCTATTGGAAGGTCACCGTGTCGGGGGCTTTCATTTAGTCTAACTGGAGACCATGTGGGTTCGGCCCCCTTGATTATGTGGTAAAGCCTTAACCTTGTATGTTCACGACCCTAATTTGCATTGTGCATATCATGTTCTTGCATTCTTCCAAAATTCATTTTCAAAGGCTTACATTAAAATATTTTTTTTCAAAACTTGTTTTCAAAATTACAATTCTAGGGTGATTCTAGCCTTTTCATGGTTAGGGTTGCTTTAGGAAAGTGTTACATTTAAAGTGACCAATAAGGTCCATATTTTGAAAACATTATTGTTTTCAAAACCACTATCTTAAAGTGGTTCTAACCTTCTCATGGTTAGAATCACTTTAGGAAAGTGAGATATTTTTTATACTTTTTAAAAAATCTCTTCTAAAAAATCTCCTCCTAAAAATCTCTTTTCCAACATGTTTTCCATAAACTCTTTTTAAATTCCTTTCCAAAATTGTTTTCAAAAACTTCCTTCAAAAATCTATTTTTCAAAACTTCCTTTTAAACTCCTTTCCAAAAACACTCTCCTCAAAATTCACTTTCTAAAAACGCCCCCTAAATCTTTTTCCTAAAAACTCTTTCCTAAAAGCTTCTCCCAAAATCATCTTTTTAAAACTCCTCTCAAGTTCCCTTTTCAAAAACTCTCTCTTCAAAATTTATTTCCTAAAAACTCCTTTTTAGGATCTCTTTTCAAAAATCTCCCTTTCTAAAAATTCTACTTTCCAAAAATCTCTTATCTTAAAGTCCAAGTTAAGCCCTAGAGTCAACAATTAGGAAACCCTAATTTTCCTTCCCAAAAGTATGGTTTCCAATCTTGCCTCAAAACTTAGGTTTCCAAAATCTCCTTTTTTACATCAAAATCATAAGTTTCCAAAACCTATTTTCTACATCAAAACTATAATCTTCCAATTCTAGGGTTTTTAAAACTTCCCTTTCCAAATCCATGTCAAATCCAATCTTCCCTTTAGGAAACCAAATCTAATCTCCCATTTAGGAAACTAGATCCTGTCCTCCGTTTTTGGAAACAAAATCAAAACATCTCTTTTTAGAAATAAAATCTAATCCTTCGTTTTAGGAAATAGGAATCTCAATCCTTCCTAGTCTAAACTTTCCCTAATCCACTCCTTCCTAATTTAGTACCTTCCTAAACCATAAGTCTCCTAAACCTAAACTTTTAAATCTTTCCTTGAATTTTAATCTTCCAAATCTTTCCTAATTCAACCATTTCCTAGTTCCATCCCTTTCCAAATCTAACTTTTCAAATCCTTCTAAAATTCTAAACTTTCCTAAAATTCAAATCTTTTTGAATCTAAAACTTTCTTACTTTCAAAACTTCCCTATTTCAAAACATTCTAAATTCAAAACTTTCCAATTCCAATACTTTCTTAAAATGAAATCTTTCCTATTTCAAAACTTTCTTAATCCAACACTTTCCTAAAACAAAACTTTCCTATTTCGAAAACTTTCCTAATTTGAAACTTTCCTGATTCGAATCTTTCCTAATTCGAACCCTTCCTAAATCCAATCTTTCCTAATCTTCCAAGTCCAACATTCGAGTCAAATATTTCTTAATCTCAAGTCCAAATCCCATCTTTCCTATGTCTAGGTTTCCCAAAATTCTACCTTTCCAAATCTAGTCAAAGTTCTCTTCTGAGGGTCAAATCCTTTTTCAAGTTCAATTCTAGGTATAAGTTTAATTCTGATTTCCGGATCATCCAATCCTTTTTCAAATCAACATCTCTTTTTCAAATCAAAACCTTCTATTTTCTATTGGACTCTTATCCGAACTACGACTGACCTAATTCCTCCAAAAGGATACGTAGGTAACCCTCATGAGTGTGATCATAACTTTTTTTTGACTTCCAATTCCAAATTTCTATTTTCAAATCTCTATTTCCAATTTCTAACACTTTCCAATTTCAAATCTATCTTTTCAAATTTCTTTTTAAATCAAATCAATTTATTTTCAAATCTCTTTCCAAATCTATTTTTTAACTCTCTCTCTTGCATTTACATATCATGCATCATGTATTTTTAAAAATTCTTTTCTAAAGTGGATAGGATTGGACATTTGTTAATTATATACTCTCATTGGTGAATTTAGGATAAATAGACATGTAGGTATCGCAAGGGCAGGATAGGGTGATGGCTTAGTGCGTCTTTCTTACACGTAACCAACCTCCGAACCTAGGATCACTATTTTTGAAAGACCAAAATGGAGTTCTTTTCAAAAAAGGGCTTAAATATTTTCTAAAAGTTGCTAAATAACTTGTTTTTTCTAAAAACCCTCTCTTGAGGATGTTTTCTAAAATCGTTTTTCAAAAACCCCAAGTGTAGTCTTCAGATTATGCTTAGTTTTTAGGTGACCTAACTCACCTTAATCAAGTTAGGTGGTGACTCTAAATGTTTTCCAAAAGCCCTTTATTCAATTCTATTTTCAATTCAAACCTAGTCGCATTCATTCTTCTAGGAAGGTGAGTTCTAACGAGAGAGTACAATATTTTTCCCGCTTGTGCGTGTATTCCTTAAGCGTAAAAAATCTGGGCGCGACAACATCATTCGCAGAAAATTGAAGAGTACATTGAACTTTGAGTTTAAATACAAGAGAATTGAAGTACATTTTAATAAGGGAATGGGTAACATTTTCCTTGGAACTTCCTCCTATCTACTTTTACATTTGAAATCCTAAACTAGTCTTGAGTCTGCAGATTCGCCTCCTTTGAGTTTGATGTTGAGGAGGTCATTGAGAGACTTTGCTTCATGGTTGCCCCTTATCTTTTTGGCAACCTTATATCCATGAGCATAGAGGGATTGGGGCTCCTCTTTGTGGAATGACTTGAAATGTATGCCATGAGTCCTTAAGGTTGCATGGGAACCATTAGGATTTTGGTAGGTTTTATGGAAGGGAGAGTAAGCTTGGTGCCACTCTTTATGGGTTGATCATATGCATGAAGATGCAATGACTTAAGTCACTTTGAAACTCTCATCTTGAGATGAGGCATTGAATGCATGTATGTGTATGCTAAGAGTATGAGAGAGAGAGAGAGAGAGAGAGAGAGAGAGAGAGAGAGAGAGAGAGAGAGAATGTAATTGTAAAGTAAATATGCTCGCATGAGCATTACACAAGCATTATAATTGTAGAAATGAATAAGAATAAAGGAAAATAAAGCATTCGCCCTTTCCTCCATGGTTTTGAAATCAACGTGAGTATCTTAAATCTGGTAGAAGTTCAGCTATGCACGAGTTTCTACATGAGCATGAGGTTGAGGGTTTACTAATGCTTCCTGAGAAGGCTTGGTTCTCGGATCTTCAAACCTAGGCCCACCCCCGAGGTGTTGCCATTATCGGTTGATGATCCAAGCCGGGGAACTATCAAGAGGCTTTAGGCTAAGAAACTGACACAACATTCGCCCCGACCAATATGTTGTTCCTCGTTGTAACTAGAAGTGTAGTAACTAGGTAACAAAGCAAGTATGCAAATGCGAATGCACGTGCAGTGTGTGTGGAATTTTGAAAAAGGGAGGAAATGGCCCAATAACTCCCATCCATTCCATCTTGTTCATTCATGACATACATGGTAGTTAATATGACATAAAATAAAATGTGAACAAGGGTCCATCTACAAAAGAAAATGTAAGAAGTCAGTACCTTGAAGACAAACTTAGCGTAAGATAAAATGATTCAATATGAATTGAATGTAAGTGATGACAAGTTTTTGAATATGAATTTGGAAAGTTTGATTTTGAAAAATTTAAAGTGGATAGAATTGGACAAATTAATTGAAGATTCTAGATGAGTGAAGGGTGAAGAGACACGATAATGGCCTAACCCTCTAAGTGTCCCCATGGTAGTCGCCAGTTGTCGCGCTTCGAAAACTTCCTTTAGAGAGGGATTTTAAAGAAAACAGGTTGTTTGGCAACCTTTGAAAAGATTTAAGCCCTTTTTGAAAATAACCCTGTGTTGGTCTTTGAAAACAGTGATTCTAGGTTTGGAGGTTGGCTACCTATAGGGAAGATGCATTAGGATATCATCCTATCCCACCCTTACACTACCTATATGTCTTTCTACCCTAGGTTCACTCAATTAGAATCTCCAATTAACAAATGTCCAATACTATCCACTTTGAAATGAATTATATTATGCATGATATGCAAGTCCATGAAAAGAATTTGAAGAGAGATTGATTTTGAAAAAGAGAATTGGAATTTTATAAAAGGTTGTGACCGTACTGATGAGAGTTGCCTACGTATCCCTTTGTTGAGAATTAGGTTAGTCGTAGTTTGGACTCAGAGTCTAATTGAAAATAGATACTTTGGGGTCTTTAAAAGGTTTGACTTGAAAAGGGTTGAATTTGAACTTTGATTAGAAGATTTGAAATTGACTTTGATTTGAAATCGAACTTGGATTTATTTTGAAAAGTTTGAATTGAACTTTGAAATCATCTTGACTGGAATTAAAGTTTGAAAACCATCTTAGTTTAGACTTGAGTTTTAGAAAAGAGTTGAAGCTTCCTAACCTAGGGTTAGGGTTGAACTAGGGTTTTGGCCTCCTAGGTTTAAACATCCACTTGAAATAGAAAGGTTCGATTTTAGAAAGCTTCAAATTAGGAAAGTTTCGAATTAGAAAAGTTCCATCTTAGGAAGGATATGATTTCGGAAAGATTGGATTTAGAAAGATTTGAACTTAGAAATATTTGATTTTAAAAAGTTGAATTTGAAAAGATATTACCAAGGTTTGAGGTAACGAGAGATTTAAGCCATCCTAATTCCCAAGGTTTATGCAATGCACTTGAATTTGAAAGATTGGATTTCAATTGAAAAAGGAAAGTGTTATATTTTTGGAAAGTTTTGAAAAGGAAGGTTTTGAATTTGGAAATATTGAAATTAGGAAAGATTTGAAAAAGAAAAGTTTTGAAAAAGAAAAGTTTTGATTTCTATTTCCTAACATAGAAGATTGAATTTTATTTCCAAAAATAGAGGATTTGATATAGTTTCCTATTTAGACAAGATTTGATTTGACATAAAATTAGAAAGCTTGAGTTTGGAAAATCTTTTATTTTATGTTATTTGGAATTAGAAAATCTATGATTTTATGTAGAAAATGGTTTTGGAAATATATAATTTGATTAAAATAGAAAGCTATGATTTCATGTGAGGAAAACTAGAGTTTCCTAATCATGGATTTTGGGGTTTTAACCCAAAATTTGGATTTTGATGGTCACATTAATTTTAACACTTTCCTAAAGCGATCCTAACCATGGAGCGGCTAGAATCATCTTAGGGTTGTGATTTTTCAAACAAGTTTAAAAGAGAACTTTAATGCAGGTTTGAAAATATTTTTGAATGCAATGTATGAACACGACAACCATAATACAATAGGGTTGTGAACATACAAGGTTAGGTTTCACCATCTTAGGTTGAACTTGAAGAAAGCCCCAGTATGATGACCCTCAATAAGTTTTCCTAGGCATAAACTGGGAAGTCCCTTGTTCCAAGCATGCAAGAAAAGGGTGGTAGAAGATGGGGATTAAAATAAAAGAGAACCCAAGTGGGTTAGGAGAAAGAAGAGAGAGGGGGAATTGCATAAACTAAATCGAAAACCTATTTTGTCTTCTCTTTGCTTTGGTTGCTTTGTCTACTTCACCTTAAGAACTTTGAATACATAGCACTTGATCTTCAATAGATGATTGGAGACTTGGATTTGAGTATATAGAGTGTATGGGAGCTAGGGTTCGAGTGTATGGATTGAAGGGTGGCTAGGGTTTGAAGGAGACTTGAAAAAATTAGGGTTTTGAGGCCTTTTTTCAGTGAGGTAGCGTTTCTGCAGGGAGTTTGTAGATCCTTTTTATGCGGGGGTGGTTGTATTAATAGGCAATTGAAGTTGGTTCTGGCACTTGTTACAGTGGCGCTAGGACATTCTTTGGCATGGTGTCATTAGGAGTGGCGCCAACCACTTAGGAATATTTTAAGGCGGCAAAAAATTGATCTTTCTACCCTTGGGACAGAAGGCAAAAGATTTGGGGGCCTGTCTTAGTGACTACCATATAATTTTTAGCTTAGCTCCACTAGGAGTGACTTCAGAAAGCCAGGGAATGACCCTGAAGGCCGAGGATGGATAGGAGTCCCTAAAAGAGTGTCCTGGAAGTAGCTGCTTGAGAACCAGTGCCAGAATAGTTATAAAGGGTGACCAACCCACTAGGGGCAAATTGATCATTTGAACTGAGGAAACACTGAGATTAACCTGGAGTGATTTGGGAGAAAGCTTGAAGGTTTGAAACACTATTGCAAATGTTTTGAAGGATCGTCGATTTGATACCCAGAGTTGGTGCGGTTGGAAAAGGCGACCGGCCCACTATGGGCAAAACAATCATTTTGCAC
>CM065381.1:50039835-50092335 GCA_033060915.1 Euryodendron excelsum
GTCAAATGACTGATGAAATGTGCAAATTAGGGAATTCCTAGAAGCCTAAGTGATAGGCTTTCCATCGGTATAGTTCGATTATCAACTTAAAATTTTTTGACGAAGAAGTGTATGCTACATGTGCCGAATTTTTTATCAGATCAAGACAAAACTTATCTTGCAGTCCAAGTTTGGAAAGTACAAGGGTGCCACGTGGCACCCTTTCACTAGTTCAGCCCTGGCACATGTATTATATTCGCTTGGGCAAATTTTTTGCCACATGCACGAGCCCCAAATTTCTTTGCCTATAAATACTCGGCCACACTTTGTGTATTTCAAGAAAAAAATGTAAGAAAACTCTGCAAAAATCAAAATAAAGAGCTCGAAATTATTTTTAAGTATCCAAAACTCAAGATTCTTTGAAGATCAATGTCCAATTAAAGCTCCAAGGTCCAAACTATGGTGGATTAAATATCAAGGTATACTTAATTTTAGGATTATGCAATCCCTCACTCTCTCTTAGCTCGCTTGAGCTATTTTCTTTCTTAAACTCCATCTTCTACCCCCCCTTTCTTGTATGCTTGAAACAAGAGAGCTTTAAGGCAATGCCTAGACGAAGGCCTACGAGAACCATGGTACCCAAGGACCTCTTATAAGCTTAGTTGTAGATGGTATGGCTTTGGAGCACCTTGCAATTTGTCGCACCCTGGCATTTCGCACTCGAGCATGGGAAATACACATGGTACTCTCTCGTTAGAACTCATCTCCTAGAAGGACAAGTGTGACTAGGTTTGAATCAGAAATTTATTTGAATAAGGGCTTTAGAAAAGAGATTTATAGTTGCCACCTAACTTTGTTAAGGTGAGTTAAGTCACATAAAACTAAGTATAATCTGAAGATTAAACTTAGGGTTTTTTAAAGTGATTTGAAAATATCCTCCTGAGAGGTTTTTTGGAAAATAGGGTTATTTGGAAACCTTTGGAAAGATTTAAACCCTTTTAGAAAAATGACTCCATTTTGGTCTTTGAAACAAAAATCTATAGTCCGTGGGTTGGTTATTATAGGGAAGATGTACTAGGCTATCACCCTATCTTGCCCTTACGGTACCTACATGTCTATTCACCCTTGGATTCACTCACTTGAATATCCAGTTACTAACTGTCCAAATATATCCACTTTGAGAATTTTTGAAAGCGGTTTATGTCATCACTTTAGAGATGATGTGATGCATGATATGCAAGTGCATGAAATGAATTCAAATTTGGAGAGAGATTTTGAAAAAAGAAATTGGAATTTTAAAAAGAGGTTGTGGTTGCACCTATGAAGGTTGCCTACATATCCCTTTGTTGGGAATCAGGTTAGTAGTAGTTCGAACTTGGGCTCTGATTGAAAATAGACACTTTGGGGCCTTGTTTGAGTTGAAAAGACACCTCGTGGCATTTGGGAAGTTTAACTTGAAGAGATTTGATTTGAAATTTGATTGAAAGATTTAAAAATGACCTTTGATTTAAAATTGACTTTGATTCGGAATCGAACTTGGAGTTGACTTTGCAATAAAACTTGAATTTGAAATTTAAACTTGAAATAGCACTTAAACATGTCTTGGAAAGTTTGAATTGAACTTCAAAATCATCTTGACTTGAATTGGGATTTGAAAACCATATTGATTTCGACTCAAGACTTAGAAAAGAGTTGAAGTTTTCTAATGGGTTGAACTAGGGCTTAGGTATCCTAGGACTTAGTTAACCTAGGGTTTAAACATATATTTGAAAAGTTTGTTTTTAGAAGGTTTAATTTTAAGAAAGTTTTATTAGGAATGCTCTATTTTAGGAATGTTCTATTTTAGGAAAGTTTTATTTTAGAAAGATTAGAAAAGATTTAATTTGATTTAAAAATATTTGATTTGAAAAATTTGTAAAGTTAGAATATGGAGAGTTTGAACTCAGGAAAGTTTTGAATTAGGAAAGTTCTATTTTAGGAAAGTTTCCATTTTAAGAAAGATTTGATTTAGGAAAAATTGAATTTAAAAAGTTGAGTTTGAAAATATATGACCTAGGTTCAAGGTAATATGGGATTTAAGCAATCCTAGAATCTAGGATTTATGCAATGGACTTGAATTGGAAAGATTGGATTTCAATTAAAAAAGAAAAGTTTTGTTTTTGGAAATCTATCATTTTATATGACTTTTTGAATTAAGAAACCTATGATTTTATGTGAAACTTTGTTTTGAAAAGTTAAAGTTTCCTAAACATGGACCCTAGCGTATTGATTTGGACTCCAAGACAAAGGGTTTTTGAAAAGTAAATCTTTGAAAAAAATTTTTAGAAAGTAGAATTGCAAAAATTTTTTAGAAAGATTTAAATATAGACTTTTGGAAGTCGCTTAAATGTCGCACTTTCCTAAAATGATCCTAATCATGAAAAGTCTAGATCCATTCTAAGGTCGTGATTTTGAAAACAATTAGGGTTTGAAACCCCAATATGGACCACAATGGTCTTATTGAATGTAAACTTTCCTATAACAACCCTAATCATAGAATGGCTAGAATCATCTTAGAGTTGTGGTTCTGAAAACATGTAGAGTTTGAAACCCCAATATGGACTTTGACGGTCTCATTGAATGTAACACTTTTCTAAAACAACCCTAACCATGGAATGGTCATAATCATCTTAGGGATGTGGCTTTGAAAACAACTTTGAAAATAGCTTTTTTGGATGCAAATTTTAAAGAAAGCTTTGGAATGAAATATTGAATGCAATGTATGAACATAACAACCACAATGCAATATGGACATAAATATAAAAGGTTAGGCTTCACCACAAAACCAAGGGGGCCAGCCCCATACCATTTTAGGTTGAACTTGAAGAAAATCTCTAACACGGTGACTTCCTCTAAGACCTTTCTACACATGAATTGTGAGGTCCCTTGTTGCAGAACACAAAAAGATGGGGTAGAAGATGGGGATTAAAATAGCGAATAGTTCAAGTGGACTAGGATGGAGAAGAGAGAGAAAGGAATTGCATAAAATAAATAGAAAAAAACTCACCTTATCTTCTTATTGCTTTGTTTGCTTTAATATACTTGCACTTTGAGAGCTTTAAATATGCAACACTCAATCTTTAATGATGATGGGAGGCAAGTGCATAAGTGTTTAGAGTATACGGGGGCTAGGGTTTGGAGAGATTCTTGAAGGAATTAGGGTTTTAGGGAAACTCAAAGGTTGTTTTTAGAGAGACAGAGTTTCTGGAGTTATTTTTCGGACCCAAAATACAGTGGGGAGTGGCCTGTATTTATAGGCAACCAAAATTGACCCTAGCGCCTGTTGTAGTGGCGCCAGGCTTAATTTTGGCTTGGCCCCTATAGTAATGGCACCACCGCTTAGGAAAGTTGTTAAGTCTACAAGAAACACATATTTGACCCTTGGGACATAAGGCAGAAGATTTGGGTGCCTATCCTAGTGATTACCATGTCATTTTCAACCTGGCTTCACTAGGAGTGACTTTGGAAAGTCCAGGAATGATCTGAAAGGTTTTGAGTAGTGAGACTTAGCCGGTAAAGGATGGGAACCCCTAAAAGAATGCCCTGAAGATAACCAGTTTAATAAACAGAGCCGGTGTGACTAACAGGACATGACCAGCCCATCAGGAGCAAAATGATCATTTCGCATCGGGTGTACTGAAACAGACTCAGAATGGTTTGAAAATGTACTGAAAGGTTGAGAATACTGTTATAAACATCCCCATAAGGTAACCGGTTTGATACCCAGAGTTGGTGTGGGTCCCGGAGGTGATTGGATGTCTAGGGACAAAATGGTCATTTTAACTGGATGTTCTCGAAATTGATCTGGAAATGATTGGAAGACACTAGAACGTGCTAGATTGTCTTTTAAGACTATCCTAGAAGGCACTGGTGTTGACCCGGGTTTTGATTATTTTCGCCACTCTGAGGGTGTGTGATGAGTTGGTTTCCAAAGGTATCTCGTCCTCCAATAAACGTGCCACGACCAAGAGCCATGTTCGCTCCCGTGATGTAGGAGATTTTTTGGTATTCCCAATGTCGACCTATTCACAAGTGTTTCCTTCACTCTGATGGTTGCGATGTTTGTGTGTGTTTCTGTCACTCTAAAGGTGTACGTTTATTCTGGAGACTGCTTTGCCACGACCCAACTTCACCCTCATAAGGTCGCGACAGTGTAGGGTCTAAGGTTGAGTTCACCAATGGGTGAAGGGGTTTATAAGGCTATCATAACAACATAAGCATGATCATAACTTAGATGGTCCATAAATATTACATCAAAGCAATGAAGCCAGCGAATGTCTCATAAGAGTACAATCCAAAATAAAACCAACTAATTTAAAGAGTTTAAAAGTAATAAGATAGCAAGGGGACTTGATCTCGTATGCTCACTCCTTTGGAAAACAGTTTGGTGCCTCTATTCCTGAAAATGTCCCATAAGATAGGAATGAGTGGCAAAGCCCAGTAGGAGATCTAAGATTTCTATAAGGTGCAGGATAAAAGATAATGCAGTAAAAGAATGTCATGGCATGCATATGACCCTGTAATTTCTTTTTCTTTTCATCAATATCAGGATCCTTGCAGGTATGTCCTGCCCGGGCTAATTCAAGCCAATGGGGCCCACCCATGATTCATCCTCCATTATCAAGTCCAGTGGGGCCCATCCAAGATCATCTAGCTCGATATCAAGCCAGTGATACCGACCCATGATAGTCCAAAATATCAAGCCAGTCAGGTACACCCATGATATAAAACCTGGGGTCTTTTCCTTTCTGGTTGTACCATCCTTATACCTCCTGAGTGATGCAGTCATGCAAGCAATACTTATATATTTTCAAGTTAATGATAGAAAGACATTCAGAACAGAAAGATAATTTGGCAGGAAAGCATAAAGCATAGAAATATACAAATCATTCAATAGGGAAAAGATGTGAGTATGAATCTTAAGGAAATGCATAGATTCCTACCCTTGGGATCTGTCTGGATCAAGATTGTTCCTAACTCAGTATTTCCATAAAAGAAGCGAATATCCCGCCTCAGTCTCTTTGTTATCTTTTATTACAAAAAGGACTTTGTTAAAACATGGTTAGGAGGGGGTAAGTTAAATCAGTGAACACTCAAGTTAGATGAGGTGGAAGGTTCAGGCTCCCCCTTTGGGGTGATATTCATCGCTAGGCTAGGAACAAAACTACCTGTGACTCAAAGTAGAGATATTCTGAAAGTTTCCATTTGGGGGGCTATTACGATCACTCGCTCATTTTTGGGTTCCTTGAATATTTAGGGGTGTCCCGATAATTTTCCAGAAAATTTCTACTTATAAATTATTTTTTGTGAATTTCCATCCATGCAATAGTAAATAATTCATGAAAATTCACAGAAGTATCCAATTGCCCTGAAATTTTTAGGGTAACCTCTTACAATGGTCATTATCTCTCTCTCTACTCTCGAGTCCTATAGTGAGGCTATGGGGTGTTTTGTGCTAGGTTTGGGAGGGTTGTAGGGTGGTGAAGGTAGTATCCTTACCTTGCTATGAGTGGCTCAGCCCTAACCCGTTTCTTCCCTCACCTTTTCTTTCTTCTCTCTCTCTCTCTCTCTCTCTCTCTCTCTCTTTACAAATCTTCCTCTCAACCTTCTTTTGCACAACCCGAATGATGGAAGGGACGTGTGTGCATTTATAGGGGCTGTGGGTGTGTGTAACAGGGGTGAAGATGGAGATTAATGAACTCCCTCTCTCTCTATAACTATACTCTCTTAATATCCCTCTCTCTCTCTCTCTCTCTCTACAATTCTCTCAACGTCTCTCTCTCTTTTTCTCTACATTTCTCTCAACGTCTCTCTCTCTCTCTCTCTCTCTCTCTCTCTCTCTCTCTCTCTCTCTCTGTCTGTCTCTACAATTCTCTGAGTATACAGCCTCTTCCCATGCATGCCCAGCATGTGGGGTGCATGAGAAATTTTTGGCTTGGGGGTCCCTAGACGAAATTCCCCTTAGACATCCTCCTTCCCTTCTCCCAGTTCTCGGTTCCTCCCTCTTCCTTCTATCCTTGATTCTCATTGGCTGAAGAAGAAGCTTTGTCCCACAAGAGAGTATCAAGAGGGTCTAAATAATTACATGCTATTGTGATAGTGTGCGAGTGCGCTTTAAAAAATATGCCTTAGTTGTATTTTGTCTAATAGGATAGGCGTACAAATATATAGATGTAGGCATGCATGCATATATACATATGCGTATGCATATGTGTTACCCAAACCATTAATGAACCGGCCATGCAAGTTGGTGGGGTGGGGGTAATTTCGTAAAATGGAAAGGAAGTTTCCTAGTCCGAAGCAACTAAGTTTATGGCTCCAAATTTTTGTTGAATGCACCATTTAATAGCGTAAGTAAAAGGCTCTCAAAAAATTAATCGGTTTAGGTTCAATTTTCGTACGATTTCAACACCGGGTGAGAGAGAAAACTCGAATCGAAGTTACGAGGAATTCGGGTGCGACTTTCTAGGTGCAGCGGCATTCGGGGGCTTTTGGGGGAATCGACACTCTATGGAGTAGAGTTCTGAGATTGTTAAGGTGTCGGGCTCGAAAAGGTGATAATTTTAGGCATCTAATTCGTTGAAATCCGTCGAAAAACGAGGGAGAAAGCTTTAATTAAAGTTAGGGTGTCATTTGATGCGAATTGTCGAGTAACGAGATTTGAACCCTATTTCCGGGGAATTGAGTTTCTACATACGAACATGGTTGGACTCGGAATGGCCCTGCTTCTAGCTCATGATCCTATGGTTGTGTCTTATTCAGTTCTGTCGTGGGTAATACAGTCAAGGAAAAGTTACGGGTATTACAGCCTTACCTCCTTTAGGAAATTTCACCCTCGAAATTAGTCTCGAATAGGTGTGGGTACTTTACTCTCATATTTGTTTCTACTTTCCACGTTGCTTCTTCCTCCCCGTGGTGATGCCATATCACCTTGACCAAGTGAATCTCCTTGTTTCTCAATACTTTTACCTGGCGATCCACTGTCTTACTAGGTCCTTCGTTATAGGAATGGTCAAGTTGCACTGTCACGGTTTCCCATTGAATTATATGTGTAGGGTCGGGGTGGTATTGTCTTAACATCGACACATGGAATACATTACGTATCCGATTTAATTCGGGAGGTAATTACAGTCGGTACGCCACTTGTCCAATTCTTTCTAAAATGCAGAAAGGTCCAATGTATTAGGGTGCAAGCTTTCCTTTCTTGCTGAAACGCATCACACCTTTGTGGGGTTTTACCTTTAAAAACACTTGGTCACCTATTAGGAATTCCAAGGGCTGTCTACGCTGGTCTGCATAGCTCTTTTTTCGACTTTGGGCAGTCTTGAACCATTCTTGTATGAGCTTAATCTTTTTCATGGACTCCCGGATGATCTTAGGTCCATGTAAGCATCTGTCGCCCGTCTCCAACCAAAAGTTAGGTGCTTGGCAAGGTCGCCCATACAATGCTTCGTAAGGGGCCATTTCTATGCTTGCTTGGTAACTATTGTTATAGGCGAACTCGGCCAAGGGTGTATGATCACTCCAAGTTCCTTGAAAATCTAATACACATGTGCGAAGCATATCTTCTAGGATTTGGATAACTCGTTTGGATTGGCTATTCGTCTGTGGCTGGTAAGCGGTGCTCATGCACACTTGGGTTCCTAATGCCTTCTGTAGGCTTTGCCAGAATCGTGATGTGAACCTTGAGTCACGATCTGATACGATGGTTTTAGGCACCCCATGCAATCGTAGTACTTCCTTCAACTACAGCTGACTTAAGGTAATAAGACTATCGGTAGATTTGATGGGTAAGAAGTGTGCCGTTTTTGTCAAACGATCTACGATTACCCAAATCGTGTTGCACCCTTATCTGTTCCTTGGTAGCCCAGTAACAAAATCCATAGTGATATGTTCCCACTTCCATTCTGCTATGGGCAAGGGTTTTAGTAGTCCACCTGGTCATTGGTGTTCTGCCTTTACTTGTTGACAGGTGAGACAATGTGCTACAAATTTCGCAATGTCCTTCTTCATTCCTCTCTAATAATACTGCCTTTTAAGATCTTGATAGATTTTGGTGTTTCCGGGGTGTATTGTAAACTTAGAACGATGTGCTTCGGATAGAACGCTTCGTTTTAACTCCTCCTTATCCACTACCAAGTACCTACCCTTATATTGAAGCCCACCTTCGGCATTAATGGTCCATCCTGGCTCCATTGTCCTTTTCTCCATTTTGTCCTTTATTTCTTGCACCTCTAGGCTTCCTTGTTGGGCCTGCCGAACTTCCTCTAGGGTCTGGGATTGTATGTAAAGACTAGATAGTACTCCTCCCCTCTCTTCCAGCCCTCCATAGGATTCTAACAATTTCATAGCCTTCCATTTTTCTAATACAATGCTACTCATAAGCCCTTGATTTTTCCTACTTACGACATCTGCCACGACATTTGCCTTACAGGGGTGGTATTGTAAGGTGAAGTCATAGTCTTCCATGTATTCTACCCACCTTCTCTGCCTTAGGTTCAAGTCCTTTTGGGTGGTGATGTACTTAAGACTCTTGTGGTCCGTAAATAACTCAAACTTTTCTCTATACAAGTAACATCTCCAAATCTTGAGGGCAAAGATTACTGCGACCATCTTTAGGTCGTGAGTTGGGTAATTTTGCTCACGTTTCTTGAGTTGCCGTGACCCATAAACAACCACTTTTCCTTCTTGCATCAACACACACCCTAACCCTCGATGAGAGGCATCAGTGTAGACTATATAGGGCTTCCCACTTACAGGAAGGGTGAGAATGGGTGCGATAGTGAGTTTTTCCTTCAACAATTGGAACGCTTCCTCAAGCTTATCTATCCAAACATACTTCATTCCTTTCCTGGTTAACTGGGTTAGGGGGCCTACTATTTTAGAGAATCCTTCCACAAATCTTCGGTAATACCCAGCTGAGCCTAGGAAAATTCAGACTTCGGACACAGTTAAGGGCCTCCTCCAATCCATTACTGCTTCTATCTTGGCAGGATCTACTGCTATCCCTACTTTTGACACTACGTGCCCTAAGAACTTTACTTCCTTCATCCAAAAGTTGCATTTACTCTTCTTAGCATAAAGTTGGCATTTTCTCAAGATCTGGAGGGTGATTCTTAGTTGTTCCTTGTGGGTTTCCTCGTCAGACGAGTAGATAAGGATATCATCTATGAAGACAATCACAAAATGATCTAGTTGAGCTCAAAACACTCTATTCATCGTATCCATGAAGGTAGCAGGTGCATTAGTTAGTCCGAAAGGCATCACTACAAATTCAAAATGACCGTAGCGGGTTCTAAAGGCTGTCTTGGGTATATCGGCATGCCTCACTTTCAACTGATGATATCCTGGTCTCAAGTCTATCTTAGAGAAGTATGTTGCCCCTTTGAGTTGGTCAAATAGATTATCAATCCTCGAGAGTGGATATTTATTCTTAAAGGTAACCTTGTTTAGTTGTCGATAATCTACACATAACTTGAGGGTTCCATCTTTCTTCTTCACAAACAACACTGGCGTTCCCCAAGGCGATGTACTATTAAGGAAATGTGAGCATGAATCTTAAGGAAATGCATAGATTCCTACCCTTGGGATCTGTTTGGATCAAGATTGTTCCTAACTCAGTATTTCTGTAAAAGAAGAGAATATCCTGCCTCAGTCTCTTTGTTATCTTTTATTACAAAAAGGACTCCGTTAAAACATGGTTAGGAGGGGGTAAGTTAAATCAGTGAACACTCAAGTTAGATGAGGTGGAAGGTTCAGGCTCCCCCTTTGGGGTGATATTCATCGCTAGGCTAGGAACAAAACTACCTATGACTCAAAGTAGAGATATTCTGGAAGTTTCCATTTGGGGGGCTATTAAGGTCACTCACCCATTTTTGGGTTCCCTAAATATTTAGGGGTGTCTCGATAATTTTTCAAAATTTTTCTACTTATAAATTATTTTCTGTGAATTTCCATCCATGCAATAGAAATAATTCATGAAAATTCACAAAAGTATCTGATTGCCCTAAAATTTTTAGGGTAACCTCTTGTAGTAGTAGAAACACTTCCATAAACATTTCATGGACATCGGACATGCCACGTGCCTGCACGCGCCACTAGTCATGCGTGGGGGTGGAAGGCTTGGCCTTCTTCTTCCTCCTGCGAGACTGGCAGGGCCTCCAACTAGTTTTCCGGCCATTCCCCACACCTCCCGGCCATGCATGTGCAACCTAAAGATTGGCTAGGACCTGGGTCACACACTCATGGTCGGGGCTTGGCCGAGATGGTCGGAGGTGGCCTGCATGGCCAGAAACGTCGGCTGCACGGCGGAACCCTAGGGTTACCAACCTACAACTGCGTTTTTGGTCGGCTTCCCGTGATAATTTGGCCAGGGTCCTTTCATGACTTTTGTTCCTTGCCCAGAGACGATTCGTCCCCAAGTGATCTGGTCGACAAAGCTCGTCGGTGGCCGGAGTTACGGTTTTCTGAAGACTTTTTGGTGAGTTCGGCATTCCAAGAGTTCTTGGTGCATGCACAGAGGCCGTGGACCTCCCTAGGACACCCAGAAGGGGTCCCCGAGAAGTCCCGAGCCCTTGTGATAGCCCTTGGCTCTTAGGTTTGCCAAAGTGAGATGGGTGGTGCTCTTACAACGCTCATTATCTCTATCTCTGCTCTCGGGTCCTACAGTGAGGCTATGGGGTGTTTTGTGCTAGGTTTGGGAGGGTTATAGGGTGGTGAAGGTAGTCCCCTTACCTTGCTATGAGTGGCGCAGCCCTAACCCGTTTCATCCCTCGCATTCTCTTTCTTCTCTCTCTCGGGTTCTCTCTCTCTCTCTCTCTACAACTCTTCCTCTCAACCTTTTTTCACACAACCCAAATGATGGAAGGGACGTGTGTGCATTTATAGGGGCTGTGGGTGTGTGTAACAGGGGTGAAGATGGAGATGAATGAACTCCCTCTCTCTCTATGACTATACTCTCTCAACGTCCCCCTCTCTCTCTCTACAATTCTCTCAACGTCTCTCTCTCTCTCTTTCTACAATTCTCTCAACGTCCTCTCTCTCTCTCTCTCTACAATTCTCTGAGTATACAGCCTCTTCCCATGCATGCCCAGCATGTGGGGTGCATGGGAAATTTCTGGCCTAGGGGTCCCTAGACGACATTCCCCTCGGTCATCCTCCTTCCCTTCTCCCAGTTCTCGGTTCCTCCCTCTTCCTTCTATCCTTGATTCTCATTGGCTGAATAAGAAGCTATGTCCTGCAAATGAGTAGCAAGGGGGTCTAAATAATTACATGCTATTAAGATAGTGTGCAAGTGCGCTTTAAAAAATATACTTGAGTTGTATTTTGTCTAATAGGATAGGCGTACATATATATATATATATATGCAGGCATGCATGCATATATACATATGCATATGCATATGTGTTACCCAAGCCATTAATGAACCGGCCATGCAAGTTGGTGGGGTGGGGGTAATTTTATAAAATGGAATGGAAGTTTCCTAGTTCAAAGCTACTAAGTCTAGGGCTCCAACTTTTCATCAAATGCACCATCTAATAGCGTAAGTAGAAAGCTCTCAAAAAATTAATCGGTTTAGCTTCGATTTTCGTACGATTCTGACACCGGGTGAGAGAGAAAACTCGAATTGAAGTTACGGGAAATTCGGTTGTGAATTTCAAGGTGTAGCGGCGTTCGGGGGCTTTTTAGGGAATCGACACTCTAGGGAGTAAAGTTCTGAGATTCTTAAGGCGTTGGGCTCGAAAAGGTGATAAGTTTAGGCATCTAGTTCGTTGAAATCCGTCGAAAAACGAGGGAGAAAGCTCCGATTAAAGTTAAGGTGTCATTTGATGCGAATTGTCAGGTAACGAGATTCGAACCCTATTTCCGGGAAATCGAGTTTCTACATACGGACATGGTTAGGCTCGAAAAGGCCCTGCTTCTGGCTTATGACCCTATGGTTGTGTCTTATTCAGTCCCGTCAGGGGTAATGCAGTCAAGGAAAAGTTACGGGTATTACAACTTGATCTCAGGAAGCTGCTGGATGATCTTATCACCTTGGGGCCTTGGGTACTTTCCCAATCGGAGTGCTAAGTAGTAGACATTCTACGTTGGCTAGCTAGCATGCGCTAGAAATGAACCACTCTACCATCTCGGGGACATGTGTTCTGTCTCGGTTGACGAGTATGAAGGGACTTATCATTTCTAAGGGTTATGTATGTTCTCGATAAATGTGTTATACTGGATAGACTTATCGTCTAAGGGATCAACTTTCTCGAAAGACGTCCTCGATCGAGTTTGGCTGATCTGGACTAGAATTGAGGTTAAAATACGAACTTATCATCTTTAAAAAGACATACTAACTAAAATTGGACTGGGTAATGCCCCAAGGGTATTTTGGTCATTTTGCCTCTATTGGGCCCAATAGGCCTGCGAAGCGGTTGATTAACTAGATTGAATCTAGGAAGCCAAGAGATTACTGAGCGAGCAAAAATGGGGTGTTTACACAATTTGGTGAAGCCTAGCCTTGTACGTTCATGCCCTTTGCATTATACTCGTGATAATGTTCATGTATTGCATGTTATGGCTCAGTTTTTTTTTTTTTTTTTTAAATCTCTTTTCAAACTACCATTGTTACTATCTTCAAAAGCTCTTAAGGTTTATATCAAAATGTTTTAAAAAATGTCTCTCTAAAACTCTCCAAATTAGGGTTTTTTAAGTTTCAAGCCAAGCAACCCTAGATTTCTATGCCTTAGAATGCCTTCAAAATCACGTAACCCTCTAACTTGCATCATTTCATTTCACTCGAATTTTGCATAAAGTTGCTTTCAAAACCACCATTGGTTTTCAAAGTTTTGCACTCTTAATTTTGTGATTAAAATGGTTTCAAGACAAAGCTCTCTTCAGTGGTTGTCACAAATCAACCATGAGAATCACATGCTTATTTGAGTACTTTAAATGTTAAAGTGGTTTTCAAAAACAACCTCTCTTGAGTGGCTTTCAAAAGCTTTATTCTTTTGAGTTTTTCACAAAAGTAGTTTTCAAAACAACCCTCTCTAGAATAGTTTTTACAATCTAGCTGTCTTGAGGTTATGATTGGAATGGTTCCAAGGCAACCCTCTCGTTTGACTGATTTTTAACTATTCAAATGGTTTAAAAAAACAACCCTCTCTAAAGTGATTTTCAAAAGTTTGCTCTCTTGAATTTTCACAAAAGTGTTTTTCAAAACAACCCTCCCTAGAAGAGGTTTTCAAATTTTTTTTCTCTTGAGTTTGTGATTAGAATGGTTCAAAAGCAACCTTTTCTTGAGTGGTTTTCAAAAATCAATCATATGAATCCTATGCTCACTTGAGTGGTTTCAATAAATTGGTTTTCAAAGCCCACAACTCCCTTGAGTTGGTTTTTTAAAAGATTTCATATGAATTAATAGCTTTCTCACATGAAATGATACTTTTCAAAGCTTTTTTTTAAAAGTTTTTCACATAAAATTATAAGGTTTTCACATGAAATCATAGTTTTAAAAACTCACTTTCAAAGTTTTTATGCATAAAATGTCATTTTCCAAAACATCTTTCAAAACCACTAGGTCTAAAATCCTAATTCAAAATCATAGTTACCAAAATGGGAAGTGGAAGTAGAAAATGTTAGGGAAAACTGAAGCAGGAATGTGGCCAAAAAATATAGGGGGAAACGGGAAGCGGGAAACAATAGGGAAACTTAATAGGAATCTTATGAGAAAACTTTTGTGAAACTTGAAGGAAACCTTTAAGAAACTTAGTGGATACCTTTGGGAAACTTAGTGAAAACTTACATGAATAATTTCATAGATAATTAGTTAGAATTTAAGGGAAAAAATGTACAAAAATTAATATTTCAAATTTCCAAAATGTTTTCCCTAAGTTTCCCAAGAGCTTCCCTCTCGTTTCCAAAACGGTTTCCCAAAATTTCCAAACGAGTTTCGTACCGGTATCCAAAATTCATTTTTGGAGAAAGGCGTCTCCCCCTCTAAAATGAGTTTCCCTGTAACTATGTTCAAAACTACCTTTTCCAAACCTAGGTTAATCTAACTCAAGTTAGTTAACCTAAGGTCATCCTAACCCTAGGTCAACCTAACTCTAGTTAGTTAACCCTCAGTCATCCTAACCCTAGGTTAACCTAACCTAAGATAGTTAACCCTAGGTCAATCTAACACTAGTTAGTTAACCTTAGGACAAATTAACCCAAGTTAGTCAATCCAACCAAGGTTAATTAACCTCAAGTCTCCAATTTCACACCCTTTCAAATCATGCTTCAATTTAAAAATCATTTTCAAGACTTATTTTCAAAACATCTTACTATGCCTTGAGTGCTCGATGATCATCTTAATAAAACCTTCCTTAAAACCATTACAATCTCTCAAATTGTTTTCAAAAGTTCTCTTGAACTTGTCTTAACAAAAAATGGCTAGATACTTAGCATTTTCTAACTTACTTTCTAAAAATGTTTTATAAGAAAATGTTTTCTAAGAGCTCACAATCTTAAGGATGATCCTAACTCTCCCATTGTTAGGGTTTCCGAAGGAATGCGATGTATTAAATGTAACCTCCATGGTTCATATTAGGGTTCCAAACCCTAAAGGTTTTCAAAATGTCTTTCAAAAAGGATTTTCAAGAGTCACATTCTTGAGCCAATCTTATAGCCTATTTGGAACTTGGGGGAGGGAAAGGATAGGAAAGAGAAAATGAAGGAAAAGGGAAGAGAAAAAGGAGAAAAATTTTGAAATATCTCTCTCTCTCTCTCTCTATCTATCTCATTTTTCCATGCACTTTCCTTACATTTTCTTTACAAAATCAAATAGGGAAATGATAGCAAACAATATTTTCTCTCCCCTTTCGTTCCTTTCCCCAAGTTCCAAACATGCTTTTAGTCTTTCTACTATTAAGGGTTTTAAAGAAAAGTGAAATATTAAGTGAGATCAACATGGCTCACCATAAGGTTCCAGAATCCTAAAGTTATTCAAAATACAAAAGGAAGTTTCTAGCACTTTTTCTAAAAAGCATTTTTCAAAAATCATAACCCTAAAGAAGTTTAGTTTGATCAATAACTAATCTCTTAAAGGTGATAAACTATTCAATCAAGCCATTCATAGGGCATGGAAAATGGTTTTCAAACCTTTCAAGGCAAGTCTTCAAGAGTTCTTATTTTCTTCCAAATCCAAATTCCATTTTCAAACATTTCTAACCAAGTTTTCAAACCATTTCAAAACTCTCTTGAGTTGATTTCAAAAACACTTTCCAAACTCTTTTGAGTTATTTAAAAAACATTCCAAAACTCTCTTAAGTTCTATTTCAATTCATTTCAAAACTTTCTCAAGTTTACTTTCAAGTCAAAACTCTCTTGAGTTCAAATTTCAAAGCCTTCCAAAACTCCCTTGAGTCCACTTTTCAATCGTGCTCTTGCAAGAACTACGAATAACCTGATTCTCACCAAATGAGATGCGTAGGCAACCTAAATAGGCGCGATCATAACACTTATTTCAAGTCAACTGTCTATACAAAGCTTTCTTTCTATTCAAAACTACTTTTCAAAATTCTAATTTCAAAAACTTTCTATTCTTTCAAAAAATGTGTATTATGCATTATTCATCCTAAAAGTGATGACCAAACTCCATTTTCAAAATTACATAATTGGATGTAATGGATATTAGATAACCGTAAATTTAGTAAGTGAATTAAGGGTGAATTGATATATAGGTACTAAAAGAGCGGGGTAGGCTGATGATCTTGGGATAGATTCTTTGCACGTAACTAACTCCCAGAACATAGATTTCTAGTTTCAAAGACCAATCCATAGTCATATTTCAAAAGGGCTTTAAACTACTTTCAAAAGGTTTCTAAAAACCTTCTTTAGGAGGCATTTTCAAAATATTTTTGAAAAACCTAAGTTTAGTCTTCAGATTACACAGTTTTAGGTGATCTAGCACATCTTTAACTATGTTAGGTGGTGACTCCAAACATTTTTCAAAAAGTCCTTATTTAAACCAATTTCAAGTTTAAACCCCCATTGCACTTGGCCTTTTTGTGGGTGGGTTTTAACAGAGAAAATACCGATTCTACTCGAGTTAAGACTTAGACTTGGAATGAAAATCGGGGCGCGATAGAGTGGTTTTCAAAAATCAAGCATATGAATCAAAACAACCCTCTCTTGAATGGTTTTTAAAAGTTTTGCATCGCGGCCCGACGTTCGCCTCAAGCACTTTTGGCATGGGAAAACTCGATATTCTTTCTGTTAGAACTCATCCTCCTAAAAGGACATTTGCGATAGGGGTTTGACTTTGAAATTGATTTTTAAATAAGGGCTTTTTGGAAAAATTTAGAGTCACCACCTAAAGTAGTTAAAGATGTGCTAGGTTACCTAAAACTAAGTGTAATCCGAAGACTAAACTTAGATTTTTCAAAAAGTTTATGAAAATGTCTTATAGGGAAGGTTTTCGGAAAATAGTTTTTTAGCAATATTTTGAAAGTATTTTAAGTCCTTTTGAAAACATGACTCTGAGTTGGTCTTCGAAGTAGATTTCTATGGTCTGATGATTGGTTACGTGTGGGAAAGTCCTAAGATCATCACCCTACTCCGCCTTTTTAGTACCTACAAGTATATTCACCTTTAATTCACTCACTAAATCACCAATTACTTTATATCCACTTAAAAGTTTTGGAAACGGGGTTTAGTCACCACTTTTGGGATGAATAATGCACGATGCACATTTTTTAGAAGACTTTTAGAGGAATAGAGGATTTTTGCAATTTGAGTGTGAAATGGTACACTTGATGGACAAATAGTTTTGAAAAGATATTTGACTTGAAATGAAGGTTTTGGTCACACCTATTTAGGTTGCCTACATATCTTATTTGATGAAAATCAGGTCATTCATTGTTTGTGCTAGTGCACGATTGAAAAGTGAACTCAAGAGAGTCTTAGAAGGTTCCTGAGACTAGGGCTTAAAAGTGTTTTGATTTGAAATTAGACTTGAGAAAGTTTTGGAGTATTTTTGAAATAGAACTTGGGAGATTTTTTTTTCTTTTGGAAGTTTTGAAATCAACTCAAAAGAGTTTTGGACAATTTTTGAAACAACTTAAAGAGAGTTTTACAAAGTTTTGAAATCAACTGAAAAGAGTTTTGGAGAGTTTTTTAAACAACTTAGGAGAGTTTTGGAAAATCTTGACAACTTGATCAGGGATTTTTGAAAATAAAGTTTAGATTGGAATAAGGTAAAAGCTCCTGTGAACTTGTCTTTTAAAAGTTTTTAGCAATCATTTTTGTATGCCTCATGAAGATATGTTGAAGGTGTGATTACCTTTAAGAGATTAGTTGTTAAACAATTAAACTCCTTTAAGGTTATGATCTTTAGAAAACATTTTTTTTTTTAAAAAGGGCTAGAATCTTCCTTTATGGTTTTGAAAACTTTTAGGATATGAAATCCTAACTTAATATCTCATTTTTCTTGAAAAACCTTAACCATGGAAGGACTAAGGTTGCCTCAAGAATGTGACTCTTGAAAATCCTTTTTGAAATAGATTTTTTTGAAGGCATTTAAGGTATGGAACCTTAATATGAATGTTGAAAGTTTCATTTAATGTATCACACTCCCTCAAAAACCCTAACCATGAGAATGTTAGAATCAACTTAGGGTTGTGAGCTTTTGGGAAACATTTTGGAAACCAATTTTTTGAAAATGCTCTAGCCATTTTTGTTAAGAAAAATTTAAGAGAACCTGTGAAAACATTTTGAGAGGTTTATAAAAGCATTTGAAGAGGGCCTTATAAACATGATTTTTTAAAACTAAAGGGAGTGAGATATTTTGGAAACAAGTTTTGGAAATGATTTGACATTGAAAAATGATTTGAAAAGGATTTGGAATTGAAGACTTGGGGTTGGCTAACCTTGGTTGGGTTTGGCAACTAGGGCTAGGTTGACCTAGGGTAAGCTAACTTGGGTTAGGCTCACATATGTTTAGGATTGACCTAAGGTTAACTAACTAGTGTTAGGTTAACCTAAGGTCGAAAAGTGGTTGTGAACTAGGGTTTTGGACCTAGTGGTTTGGAAATGTGGTGTTGAACTAGGATTTTGGACCTAGCAATTTTGAAAGGTGGTTTTATGCTAAAATATTGAAAGGGTGTTTTGAAAATCTTATCATTTTATGTGAAAAACTTTTAAAGAAGGTTTTGAAAATTGTCATTTCATGTAAGAAAGTCATGATTTCATGTAAAAATCTTTTTGGAAAATCAACTCAAGAGAGTTGTAGGTTTTAAAAAATTATTTCATTAAAAACAACTCTGTGTCGCCCCGATTTTTTCGCACTCGAGAATGGTGGAAAAATGCATGATACTCTCTCATTAGAACTCATCCTCCTAAAAGGTTGAGTGAGACTAGGTTTGAATTAGGAATTGATTTGAATATGAAATTTTGAAAAAGATTTAGAGTCGCCACCTATCTTTGTTAAGGTGAGTTATGCCACATAAAACTAAGTGCAATGCGAAGATTAAACTTAGGGTTTTGGAAAACTTCCTCAAGAGAGGGTTTCTAAAGAAAACAGGTTGTTTGGCAATCTTTGGAAAGATTTAAGTCTTTTTTTAAAATAACTCTTTGGTCTTTGAAAATAGTGATTCAAGGTTTGGAGGTTGGTTACATATAGGGAAGATGCACTAGGCAATCACCCTATCCTGCCCTTGCGATACCTACATGTCTTTCTACCTTAGGTTCACTTAGTTAGAATCTCTAATTAATAAATGTCCAATACTATCCACTTTGAAAAGAATTATATGATGCATGATATGCAAGTGCATGAAAAGAATTAGAAGAGAGATTGATTTTGAAAAGGAAATTCAGAATTTTGAAAAAGGTTGTGACTGCACCCATGAGGGTTGTATACTTATTCCTTTGTTGGGAATTAGATCAGTCGTTGTTCGGACACCAGATCAAATTAAAAATAAATACTTTGGGGTCTTATTTGATTTGAAAAGCCACTTTCAGGCCTTTGAAAATTTTGATTTGAAAAGAGTTTAATTTAAACTTTGATTGGAAGATTGGAAATTTAACTTTGAGTTTAAATTGACTTTGATTTGAAATCAACCTTTGAAATAGAACTTGGACTTATTTTGGAAAGTTATACTTTGAAATCATCTTGAATTGAGTTGAAGTGTGAAAACCACCTTAGTTTAGAAAAGAGTTGAAGCTTCCTAACTTAGAGTTAGGGTTGAACTTGGGTTTTGGCCTCATAGGGTTTATGCAACCTAGGGTTGAAACATACACTTGAAATAGAAATGTTTGATTTTGGAAAGATTTGATCTTAGGAACGTTTCGAATAAGGAAAGCTCCAAATTAGGAAAGTTCTATTTTAGGAAAGTTTTGATTTTGGAAAGATTGGATTTAGAAAGGTTTGAATTTGAGATTTAGAAGGGTTTGCATTAAGAAAGAGTTTGAATTAAGAACATTGAATTTGGAAAGTTGAGTTTAAAAAGATTTGACTTAGGTTTAAGGTAACTTGAGATCTGAGCAATCCTAGGACTTAGGGTTTATGGAATGCATTCAAATTGGAAAGATTGGATTTCACTTGAAAAAGGAAAGTGTTGTCTTTGGAAGGTTTTGAATTTAGGAAATATTTGGTATTAGGAAAGATTTGAAAGTTTAAAAGTGGGAAGGATTTGAAATTAGGAAATATTTGATTTCTATTTTTTAAGGTTGAAGATTAGATTTTATTTCTAAAAATAGATGATTTGATTTGGTTTTCTATTTAGATAAGATTTGAATTGACTGGAAATTAGAAAGCCTTAGTTTTGGAAATCTTGAGTTTAGAAATATATGATTTTATGTAGATAAAAGGTTTTGGAAATCTATGGTTTGAGGCAAATAGAAAGTCGTGATTTTAAGAAAGGAAATAGGGTTTCCTTAATCATGGATACTGGGGCTTTGACTTGGACTTGAAGACAATGAGTTTTTGGAAAGTAGATATTTGAAAAGAGTTTTTAGGAAGTAGATTTGCAAAAACTATTTTAGAAAGAGTGGAATATAGACTTTTGCAAGTCTCTTGAATATCTCACTTTCCTAAAACGATTCTAATCATGAAAAGATTAGAATCATTCTAGGGTTGTGATTTTGAAAATAAGTAGGGTTTGAAATATGGACCATAATAATCAAATTGAATGTAACACTTTCTTAAAACAACCCTAACCGTGGAGTAGTTAGAATCATCTTAGGAGTTTTGATTTATTGAAAAAATAATTTAGGGTTTGAACCCAAACTTTGGACTTTGGGTTGTGACTTTTTTAAACAAGTTTAAAAGAAGGAGTTTTGGGATGCAAGTTTTGAAAGAGGACTTTGATACAAGTTTGAAAATATCTTTGAATGCAATTTTGAATTCAATGCATGAACATGACAACCACAATGCAAGAGGGTCATGAACATACAAGGTTCGGCTTCACCACATAATCAAGGGGGTTGGACCCACACCATCTTAGATTGAACTTGAAGAAAGAGCCCAGCACGGTAAGCTTCAACAAATCTTCCTAGGCATGAATTGGGAAGTCCCTTGTTTCAAGCATGCAAGAAAGAGTGGTAAAAGAGGGGGGGTTAAAATAGA
Organism: Euryodendron excelsum; assembly: GCA_033060915.1. Lineage (NCBI taxonomy): Eukaryota > Viridiplantae > Streptophyta > Magnoliopsida > Ericales > Pentaphylacaceae > Euryodendron > Euryodendron excelsum. The sequence goes on from CM065381.1 coordinate 50,060,447, forward strand.
AGAGAACCTAAGTGGGTTAGAAGAAAGAAGAGAGAGGGGAGATTGCATAAACTAAATCAAAAACCTACCTTGTCTGCTCTTTGCTTTGGTTGCTTTGTCTACCTCACCTTGAGAACTTTGAATACGTAGCACTTGATCTTCAATGGTTGATTGGAGACTTGGATTTGAGTATATAGAGTGCATGGGAGCTAGGGTTTGAGTGTATGGATTGAAGAGTGGTTAGGGTTTAAAGGAGACTTGAGAAAACTAGGGTTTCAAGGCCTGTTTTAAGTAAGGCAGCATTTCTGGAGCTAGTTTGTGGATCCTTTTACGAAGGGGGTGGTCTGCTTTGATAGGCAATTGAAGTTGGCTCTAGCGCCTATTGCAGTGGCGATAGGCCAGTTTTTGGCTTGGCGCCACTACTAGTGGTGCCAACCATTAAAGAAAGTTTTAAGCCGGCAAGAAACAAATATTTCGACCCTTGAGACGCAAGGCAAAAGATTTAGGCGTTTGTCCTAGTGACTACCATGCAATTTTTAGCCTAGCTCCACTAGAAGTAACTCTAAAAAGTTAGGGAATGACCTGGAAGGCCGAGGACGGACAGGAGCCCCTAAAGAGTGTCTCGGAAGTAGCTGGCTTGAGAACCTATACTGAAATAGTTGAAAAGGGTGACCGACCCACAAAGGGAAAAATAGTCATTTGAATAGGGGAAACACTAGGATCGACCCATAGTGACTAAGGCTTGAAAGTTGGAAACACTATTGAAAGTGTTTCGATGGATTGTTGGTTTGATACCTAAAGCCGGTGCAGTTGGAAAAGGCAACCAGCCCACCACTGAGCTTACCAGAATAGACTCAGAATGGTCCAGAAAGGTATTAGAAGGTTGTAAATACTATTAGAAGCATCCTCAGAGGTTAACCAATTTGATACCCAGAGTCAGTATGGTTCTTGGAAGCTATTGGATGCATAGGGATAAAATGGTCATTTTGATCGAATGCTCTCAGAATCGATCCAGAAGCGACCGGAAGGTATTAGAACATGCTAGATTATCTTTGAGACAATCTTGGAAGGGTAAACTTACCACTATAAGGACTTAGGTACTTTTTTTGAGAAGCATGCCGGTAGGGCCCAAGGGGCAGTTTGGTCAATTTTCACTGGAGTGGGCTAGCAGGCACTGGTGTTGACCTGAATTTTGAGTATTTTCGTCACTTTGACGATGTGTGATGAGTTAGTTTTCAATGGTATCTCGTCCTTCGGTAAACATGTCATAGCCAAGAAGCGTGTTTGGTCTCGTGACATAGGGGGTTTGTTGGCAATTCCCAATGTCGACCTGTTTGCGAGTGTTTCCATTGCTCTGATGGTTGCAATGTTTGTGAATGTTTTCCTCACTCTGACAGTGTGTGTTCATTCTAGAGATTGCCTAATCTCGAGAACCTGTTAGATGGTCTTATTGTCTCTAGGCCTTAGGTACTTTCCCGATTGGCGTGCCGGATAGCAAACATTCTACGTTGACAGGCTAACAGGCCCCAAAAGTGAACCGCTCTACCATCTCAGGGACTTGGGTTCCGCCCCGGTCGATAGGTTTAAAGGGACTTACCTTTTCGAGGAGTTTTCTCGGTAAACGTGTCGTGCTAGATGGACTTACCGTCTAAGGGATCAACTTTCTTGAAAGACGTATCAAATTGAGTTTGATTGGTCTTGACTGGAAATGAAACTGGAATTCAAGTTGAAACACAGACTTATTGTCTCTAGGAAGACATGCCAACTAGAATTGGACAGAGTAATGCCCCAAGGGCATTTTGGTTATTTTACCACTATTGGGCTCGATAGGCCCATGAAGCAGTTGATGGTCAGGATTGAGTTTGGAAAGCCAGTTTGGGCTTGAATATGTCTTTTCCAGTTTGAATGTGAGTCTGGTTGGGCCGGGTATTACCAAGTGGGAAAAAAATGGGGTGTTGTAATTTTTCTGTTTTTGCTTGTCAAAGGTAAAAAATGATATAGTAAGGGTCTGATGTTGACCGCGAGGTGATCGAAGGGACTAGAATTTGAAGTTTTTTTTTGAAAATTGGAGCTTGAAAATTGGATATTGGCCCAAGGGGCACTTAGAATCAGATTTTAGCGAGAAAAAGGCCACACTTGGCTAGAACTAACCTATGCCACCACTAGGAGTGGTACTAGGCATAAAATTGCCTTGACACCACTAGGCCTGGGGTTTTAAAATCTGTGTAGCTCCTTCATTCGAGGCTTACGGGTTTTAGAGAAAATTTGAAAGTTTGGGAGCTTTTTAGGAGTTTTCACAAGGAAGGACTCTTGGACATTGAAGGAGTGTGCTTGGGGGATGCCGAAGAGTCGCTGGAAGTAGTCACCATCACTGGGATTGTTACCGAAAAAGAAGATTTCATCAGAGAACTCCAAGAGTTGAGTTTTTCATTTTGCGTTGATTTCGATGTGTAAAACTCCTTTTGAGTTGTGTAAATAGTTAAAAAATGTGCTTTGAACACTTTGATGGTGTTGTTTCTTCTTTTTGATGCTCGTTGGATTGAGTTTGAATAGTTTTGCATGTTTATGTAAAGAGGGTTTTTGTAAGAAACGAAGATTTGTTCCTACAGCTTTGGGTATTGGGTTTTGTTGACAAATTTTTGTACCACGTGTCTTAGAAAAATGTGTTGAATAACTCTATAAAGTTTCATGATTTTCTAAAAACTTTTTGAAATTTTGATTTTTTGAAAAACAGAAAAAAATACTTGAAAAATAGAGAAAATTAAGAAATTGATTGAATTATTCGTGTTTGATATTTAAAAAAATATGAGAATATTTTAGAAAATATTTGAAGTATTATTAAATGAGTTTGAAAACATTTTGAAAACCTTTGGATTTTTCTAAAAATAGAACATTTGTTGAAAAATTCAAAAACTTTGAAAACGTGCACGGGTTGTCTTGTACTTGTCTGTGATATGTGCTTGTGGTACTGTGGGGTACAAGGTTTGTGCTTTATTACAAAGTTTTAGGCATTGTAGGGACTATTTACAAATAGAGTTCTATTGAAATTTTTTGAAGCGAGGAAAAGAGTTAGAAAGTTTTTGACATGAAATCTTTTTGAAGGAAAAAGAGATAAAACTTTTGAGGATAGGGCTTTTTTGGCATAGAAGACCCCGAGAAACTCGTGAGGTCTTAGAATTATACTTTTTTGAAGGAAAAGCTAAGGAAAACCTTTGAAAATGGACTTCGATTAAAACGTTTGAAGAAAAACCTTTGAAAACCTCAAATGATAAGACCATCAAACAGCTTCCTGAGATCAAGCAGTCTCTGTAATGAACGTACACCGTTAGAGTGACAAAACACTCACAAACATCGCAATCATCAAAGTGGCAAAAATACCCGCAAACAGGTCGACATTGGGAATTGTCAACAAAACCCCTTTCCGACATACTTCTCGAGAAAGTACCTAACTCCTCAGAACAACAAGTCCACCTTTCTAAGATTGTTTCAAAGACAATCTAGCACGTCCAAGTGCCTTCTAGTCGGGTCTAGATCAATTCCGAGACCATCCGATCAAAATGACCATTTTATCCCTAGGCATCTGACCGCCTCTGAGAACCACATTGGCTCTGGGTATCTAACTGGTAATCTCCCGAGGATGCTTCTAATAGTATTCTCAACCTTCCATTACCTTTTCAGATTATTCCGAGTCTATTCCTGTAAACCCGGTGCAAAATAACCATTTTGCCCCTGATGGCTCGATCGCCCTTTTCCAACCACACTGGCTTTGGGTATTAAACTGACAAGCCATTGGAACACTTTCAATAGTGTTTCCAACCTTTAAGCCTTTTCATGGGTCACTTCGAGTCCATTCTGGTGTTTTTTTGGTCCAATTGACCGTTTTGTCTCTGATGGTCATTTTAGTTGCCTATAAATATAGACCCTGCCCCTCCGTAAAAAGGGTCAACAAATTCAATCTAGAAACTTTGTCACTTTGAAAACAGAGCTCGAACTCTCTTCAAACCCTAATTCTCTCAAGCCTCTTCAAGCCCTAGCCTCCATACACTCAAACCCTAACCTCTATAAACTATATACACTCAAACACAAGCCTCCAAACATCCATTTAAGACTCAAGAACTGTAACTTCAAAGCTCTCAAGGTTCAAGTAAAGTAAAGCAAATCAAGCAATTAAGGCAAGAAGAATACGAGGTTGGTTTTCTATTTACTTTTATGTAATCCTCCCTCTCTCTTCTCCCTCCTAACCCACTTGGGTTTTCTTCTATTTTAATCTCCATCTTCTATCTCCTCTTCTTGCATGCTTGAAACAAGGGACTTCCCTATTCATGCCTAGCAAGGGCTATTATGTTAGTGATTTATACTAAAAGACACGCTTTGTGTAATGACTTTAGTATTTATTAATAAATTAATTATTCCATTTTTAATAAGAATTTGTGTGAGCAATGGTTGCATTGCATTATTTATTTAATGATTATGCATATGTGTCTCTTATTCTATATAGTAGATGATTTAGTGTGTAAAGTATGACTTACACACGGAAGATCAGATCATCGGTTCTTATGGAATATAAGCTTTTCGTTCACAGTCTTAGATGGTACTGGACACACCATCAGTAGGACTACATCACAAGGTTTTAATAGGTCTGTCTTGACTATGGGGAACGGTATAGTTCCAATTCCTTGTACTAGGACACTTTGTGTGTATTGAACAGGACCATGTTGAGGTAATTGTTTTTATACTGACTATATAAAACAATTAATACCTCATGATTATTATGAGTGCTTATGTTCTTAATCCTAATATAATAAATAGACATGTGCATGTAGTATTTATTGTTTTTTCACATAAGAGTGAGATTCTTTGTGAGTCAATAAAATCAGTGAGTTGTGTTGCCCCCAGATTTTTCGCACTCGAGGAATACTCATACAAGCTGGAAAAATGCTGTACTCTCTCGTTAGAACTCACCCTCCTAGAAGAATGAGTATGACTAAGTTTGAATTGAAAAAAATTGATTTGAATAAAGGGCTTTTGGAAAAAGTTTGGAGTCGGCACCTAACTTGATTAAGGTGAGTTAGGATACCTAAAAACTAAGAATAATCCGAAGATTACACTTAGGGTTTTCGAAAAAAAGGTTTTTGAAAATACCACCTCAAGAGAGGGTTTTTAAGAAAATAGGTTATTTGGCAACCTTTAGAAAACATTTAGCCCTTTTTGAAAAATAACTCCGTTTGGTCTTACAAAAACAGTTATCTAGGTTCCGAGGTTGGTTACGTGTAGGGAAGACGCACTAAGCCATCACCCTACCCCGCCCTTTCGGTACCTACATGTCAATCTACCCTAGATTCACCTATGAGAGTCTTTAACTAACTAATGTTCAATCCTATCTACTTTGAAAAAGAATGTTTGAAAAGAAACTAACATGATGTATGATATGCATGTGCAAGAAAAGAGATTTGGAAATAGATTTGAAAAGAATTTGATTTGATTTGAAAAAATAGAATTGGAATTGGAAAGTGAGATTTGAAAAATAGATTTTTGGATTTGAAAATTGGAAATAGAACATAGAATTGGAAACTTGAAGAAAATTGTAGAATTGGAAATTGGAAAGAAATCGTAGAAATAGAATTTTGAAAAATGTTATGGAATTGGAAATTTGAAAAATGTGGAGACCGCACCCTTGAGGGTTGCCTACGTATCCTTTTGGAGGAATCAGGTCAGTCGTAGTTCAGACAAGAGTCCAATTGAAAATATAATGTTGGATTGGAAGAAAGAGATTGAATTGAAAATTGGATTTGATTTGAAATTAGAAGAGGAGATTGGAATTTGAAGTTTTGGAAAAGATTGGACTTTGATTTGAAAAGATAGAACTTGGAAGAAAAATTTAGACTTGTTTTGGAAAGACGAAGGTTTAGGAAACCTAGACTTAGGAACTTAGAAAAGAAGGATTGGACTCAACTTGGAAATTTTTTAAAAAAGATTTGACTCGAATGTTGGACTTGGAAGATTTAGGAAAGGATTGAATTTAGGAAGGATTCGGATTAGGAAAGGTCCGAATTAGAAAAGTTTCGAATTAAGAAAGTTTCATTTTTGGAAAGTTTTCAAATTAGGAAAATTTTGAAATTGGAAAGTGTTGAATTTAGAAATGTTTTGAATTAGAAAAGTTTAGTTTAAGAAAGGTTTAGAATTTGGAAAGTTTCAAGTTAAGAAAGTTTTGAATTTGGAAAGCTTAGAATTTTAGAAAGATTTTAATTTAGAAAAGGTTTGAATTAAGAAAGTTTTGAGTTTAAAAAGTTTAGGATTTAGAAAGTTTTAGAGTTTTAGTTTTAGAAAATCTTGAAATTAGGAGAGGTTGAGTTTAGGAAAGATTTGAGAACTCGGATTTGGAAAGTTAAGATTTGGAAAGGAGTAGAATTAGGAAAGATTTGAAGGCCTAATGTTTAAGGAAAGATTTGAAAGTTTTAGGAAACTTACGGTTTGGGAAGGTAGGAAATTAGGAGAGAGTTGAATTAGAAAAGATTTTAGATTTTGAGTTTTCAAATTTAGAAAAGATTTTTATGTTCAAGTTTTGAAAACTTAAGATTTAGGAAAGTAGAAGTTTAAGAAAGACTTGAATTAGGAAAGATTTGGATTAGGAAGGAATTGGATTTGGTTTCTAAAAGAGAAAGTTTGATTTCGTTTCCGAAAACGGAGGATTGGATTTGGTTTCCTAAACAGGTAAATTAGATTTAGTTTCCTAAAGGGAAGATAGGATTTGGCAAGGATTTGGAAAGAGAGATTCTAAAAACCCTAGATTTGAAAGTGAAGAATTTTAACGTAGAAAAGAGGTTTTGGAAATGTGTATAGTTTGGGTGTAGAAAACGAGAGATTTTGGAAACCTAGGTTTGGGGCAAAGTTTGAAAATCATGTTTTTGGAAAGAAAATTAGGGTTTCCTAATTGTGAGTTCTAGGGCATGACTTGGGCTCTCAGGAAAGAGGATTTTTGGAAAGTGCATTTTTGAAAACGAAGGTTTTTAGAAGAGAATCCTAGAGAGGAGTTTTTGGAAAGTGAATTCGGAGAGAGAGTTTTTGGAAAGAGATTTTAAAGAGAAGGAGTTTTTGGAAAGTGTGTTTTTGGAAACGAAGATTTTAGAAGGAAAATCCTAGAGGGGAGTTTCTAGAAGGGAGATTTTTGAAAAGAGAGTTTTTGGAAAGAAAATTAGAGAGAGTTTTTCTAGGAAAGAGACCTAAGGAACGTTTTTGGAAAGTAGACTTTGAAGAGAGCGTTTTGGAAAGGAGTTGAAAAAGGAAGCTTTGAAGAATAGATTTCGGAGGGAGTTTTTGAAAACAACTTTGGAAAGGAGAGTTTTAAGAAAGTATGTTGAAAAAGAGATTTTTACGAAGAGATTTGAAAAGAGAATTTTTGGAAAGTATAAAAAACTTCTCACTTTCCTAAAGCAATTCTAGCCATAGGAAGGCTAGAACCACTTTAGGAAAGTGGTTTTTGAAAATAACCAGGAGTTGAAAATACGGACCTGTGGGTCACTTTGAATGTAACACTTTCCTAAAGCAACCCTAGCCATGGAAAGGCTAGAATCACCCTAGGATTGTGATTTTGAAAACATGTTTTGAAAAAGAGATTTTGATGCAACTTTGAAAACAAGTTTGAAGACGATTTCGAAAACGACTTTGAAAACAACTTTTGGAAGATGCAAGATCATGATATGCACAATGCAATTTTGGGGTCGTAAACATACAAGGTTAAGGCTTCACCACATAATCAAGGGGGCCGGACCCACGTGATCTCTAGTTAGCCTAAAGGAAAGCCCCCGACATGGTGACCCTCTGATAGTCTAATCCTACACATGGACCGGGAGTCCCCTTGTTTCAAACATGCAAAGAAAGGGGGGGAGGGGGGAAAGAGATGGGGGATTAAAATAGAAAAAACCCAAGTGGGTTAGGAGAGAGAAGAGAGAGGGGGGAAGTGCGAAAATTTAAATAGGGAGCCTACCGTATGTCTTGTTTATTTTGCGCGCTTTACTTGTCTTCGATCTTCGTCTTCAATCTTCAAGAGTCGTCTTCAATCTTCAAACTTTAGATTGCAGCTCTTCAAGTCTTCGAAGAAGGGTTGAAGGCTAGTGTATGAGTGTATGAGAGTGTGTATGAGTGTATAGGAGGCTAGGGTTTAGTGTATGGTGGCTAGGGTTTGGAAAGCCTAGGGAAACTAGGGTTTTGGGAGTGCACGAGCTCTGTATATCGAAATATATGATTTTTAGATTGAGTTTACGGACCTCTTTCACGTTGGAAGAGGCTTTGTATTTATAAAGGTTGGACAGCACTGGCGCCTGTTACAGTGGCGCCAGACCAAACTTTACACCGGCGCCACTAGGAATGGCGTCAGGCCATTTTTTGGCTTAGCGCCACTACTAGTGGCGCCAGCCATTTAGGAAATGTTTAAGGTCGGCAAGCAATGTATCTTTGACTAGATTTGGGCGCCTGTACTAGTGACTGCCAAGCAATTTTAGCCTGGCTTCACTAGGAGTGACTCCGGAAAGTCCGAGAATGATTTGAAGTGGCCGGGAAGGACCTGGAAGGCCGGAAAAGAGCAGGAACAGTTAAAATAGTGTCCTGAAGGTATTTGACATGAAAAATGAAGACAAGATGTGTCGGAAGGATTGATTGGGCCTTTAGGGGCAAAACAGTCAATCGGGTCGAGAAGCTGCCGGGACGGACTCGGACTGTCCCAGAAGAAGACTTGGGATTTGAAAACATTATTCAGAATGTTCCCAAAGGTTGCCAGTTTGATTCCCAGTGCTGGTGTGGTCAGAAAAGGTGACCGGCCCACCAAGGGCAAAACAGTCATTTCATATCGGGTTTGCCGGAATTGACTTGGAATGATCCAAAAAGGTAAAGGGAGGTTGAGAACACTACAAAAAGTAGCCTCAGAAGGTTACCGGTTTGATACCCAGAGCCGGTGTGGTTGGAAAAGGAGACCGGCCCTCCAGGGGTAAAATGGTCATTTTGTACCGGGTTGGCCGGAACTGACTCGAAATATCTAGAAAGATAAGGAAAGGTTGAGAATACTATAAGAAGCATTCCCAGGAAGTTACTAAAGGGGCCTTGATTGGAACCGTCTCGAGGAATAAACTGTCCCGAGAGAGGGATTGGAAATGGGACTTACTGTCTTCGAAAAGACGTGCCTGATTTGGAACCGTCTCGAGGGATAAACTGTCTCGAGAGAGGGATTGGAAAGCGGACTTACCATCTTTGAAAAGTTGTGCCTGATTTGGAACCGTCTCGAGGAATAAACTGTCTTGAGAGAGGGATTGGAAATGGGACTTATTGTCTTCAGAAAGACGTGCCTGATTGGAACCGTCTCGAGGAATAAACTGCTTCGAGAGAAGGATTGGAAAGGGGACTTACCATCTTCGAAAAATCGTGCCTGATTTGGAACCGTCTGGAGGAATAAACTGTCTCGAGAGAGAGATTGGAAAGGAGACTTACCGTCTTCGAAAAGACGTGCCTGATTTGAAACCATCTTGAGGGATAAACTGTCTTGAGAGAGGGATTGGAAAGGGGACTTATCGTCTTCGAAAGGACGTGCTTGATTTGGAACCGTCTCGAGCGATAAACTGTCTTGAGAGAGGGATTGGAAAGGGGACTTACCGTCTTCAAAAAGACATGCCTAATTGGAACTATCTCGAGGAATAAATTGTCTCGAGAGAGGGATTGGAAAGGGGACTTACCGTCTTCAGAAAGATGTGCATGATTTGGAACCGTCTCGAGGGATAAACTGTCTCGAGAGAGGGATTGGAAAGGGGACTTACAGTCTTCGAAAAGACGTGCCTGATTTGGAACTGTCTCGAGGGATAAACTGTCTCGAGAGAGGGATTGGAAAGGGGACTTACCGTCTTCAGAAAGACGTGCCTGATTGGAGTAGATTTACCGTCTCGAGGAATCAACTGTCTCAAAAGAGGGGTTGGAGTTGGAGTTGGAGTTGGAGTTGGAAAGAACAATGCCCCTAAGGGCGTTTTGGTCATTTTGCCTCTATTTGGGCCTGGCGGGCCTGCGAAGCGATGGACAGACGGGATTTGGACTTAGAAAGTTGGTTTCGGTTAGAATATGCCCACAATGACTTGAACACAAGTTTGGACGGAATGTAGACTGCCGAGCGGTCAAAAATGGGGTGCTTACAAGTTGGATAATAACATTACGTATATAGTGAACGTTAATTATTGATGGAATCTACATCCCGTTATAGGGATTAATAATACCCACTTGAGGAAACATATAAGTTTTGATTATGTCAAACCCTACAGGTGGATTATGAATCCGACATATCAAATAAGTTAAGTAGAATGTCTCAAGGAATTATATAAGTCTATTAAATTTAATTGCCAGTAATTTAATTTAATAGACGGGTATCTGTAATCTTAAACGTGGGGAGATAATTAAACATTTAATAATATAGAGCTCAAAATATAATTCCTAGTATGACAGGGAGTGCAATTATAATTCATTAGTGGTATCAATTATAATTTACGTAAATAGGAATTAATCCTGGTTGGATTAGAAACCCTTATTTGTGTAGGAAATCCTAGTTATGCTAATTCTATGGTCGCTATTGTAGCCTCTATATATACGCACTCTAATAGCAGCTAGGGTTACACTTTGTCATAATTGAGAGATACACGTTTTTGTGAGGAAAAGAAACCCTAGCAGCTGCGAGCCCGCTCTCTCGAAAGCAAGGCGTATACGAGGGATACAACAAAAGTTCGAAGGTTGAGTTCGAGTAGTTGATTCGTGCTTGTTGCTATTACTTGACTCGTGCTTATTGTTGATACTTGTTATTCGGGATCAAACCAGAGAGATCTTGAATGTATGATTTTAATCACGTAGATTAGGCTATGCCATATCAGATCAGAATTTTTGGTAGTATACGTATGCACTGCAGCCAAGTCGTGGGAAATTCTGTAGTCCCCAGTGAGTTCAACCCGCTTGATTATGTGGTGAAGCCTAGCCTTGTATGTTCATGAACTTATTGCATTGTAGTTATCTCGTTCGTGCATTGCATTCAAAATTGCATTCAATGTTGTTTTCAAGCTTGCATCAAAGCTTTCTTTCAAAACTTGTATTTAAAACTTCTTTTTTTCATACTTGTTTTCAAAATCACACTCCTAGGATGATTCTAACCATTCCATGGTTAAGGTCATTCTAGGAAAGTGTCATATTCAATGTGACCATGAAGGTCCAAATTTTGGGTGTAAACCTTGAACTATTTTTTTCAAAACCACAATCTTAAGACGATTCTATCCATTCTATGATTAGAGTTGTTTTAGGAAAGTGTTATAGTCAATGTGATCATTATGATCCATATTTCAAAACTTTATTTGTTTTCAAAATCACAACCCTAGAATGGTTCTAATATTTTAACAGTTAGAATTGTTTTAGGAAAGTGAAATATTCAAGAGATTTGTAAAAATCCATACTCAAACCACTGTCCAAATTATTTTAAAAAATCTACTTCCAATTTTTTTTTTCAAAGACTTACTTTCCAAAACTCTTTGCCTTGAAATCTAAGTCAAGCATTAGAATCGTTAGTTAGAAAACCCTAGTTCCTTTCTTAAAATCATGACTTTCTATTTTGCCTCAAATCATAGGTTTTCAAAGCTTTTTTTTTTTTTATATCAAATCATAGTTTTTTAGAACCTCTTTTTCGTACCAAATCATAGATTTCCAAATTCAAGTTTTTCAAAATTCAACATTTCTAATTTCACGTCAAATCAAATCTTTCAATTTAGGAAACCAAATCAAATCCTTCAATTTTGGAAACATAATCAAATCATCTATTTTTGGAAATAGAATCCAATCTTCTACTTTAGGAAATTGGAGTCAAATCTTTCTTAATTTCAAACATTTCCAAATCTTGACTTTCTAAATTTCAAACTATCAAATCTTTCCTAATTTCTATCCTTCTTAAATTCAAACTTTTAAACCTTTATTAATTTCAAAACATCCAAGTCTTCCTAAACTCAACTTTCTAAATTTAACTTATCAAATCTTTCCAAATTCTAAAACTTTCCTAATTTTAAACTTTCAAATCTTATTTTCAAATTTCAAACCTTTCTAAGTTCTAGCCTTTCTTAAATTGAGACCTTTCTTAAATAGATCTGTCTAAATTCAAGACTTTTCAAATTCAAATATTTCCAAAATCAACTATATCCTAGAATGAAAACTTTCCTAAAATGAAACTTTCTTGAAATGAAACCTTCTTAATTTGGTACTTTCCTAAAATAGAATTTTTCTATTTTGAAACTTTCCTAATTCAAAGATTTCTATAATCTAATATTTATTAAACCCAAACTTTCTAAATTCTTTCAAATCAAATAATCAAGTCAAATCTTTAAAAGTCTTTTCAAGACAAGTGTTTCTAAATCAAATCAAATCTTTTTCTAATCTTTCTTAAATCTAACTTTCCTAATCCAAAACTTTCCTAATTTGACCCTTTCCTAAATCGGAACTTTTTAAAATCAAACTTTTGAAGTCTAAATCAAACCTTTCTAATTCAATTGCATGCTTCCACCCAAGGTTACCTAAGTCTTAGGATGCCTAAACCCTAGTTTAACCCTAACCCTAGATTAGGAAGTTTTAACTCTTTTTTTAAAACTCTTTTCTAAATCAAGATGATTTTCAAACTTCAATTCAAGTCAAGATGTTTTCAAAGCTCAACTTAATTCTTCCCAAATCAAGTCCAAGTTTTTCTTCAAAGTTCAATCTTTTCAAATCAACATCAATTTCAAAGTCCTCAAGTTCTATTTCAAATCTTCAATTCAAAGTTCAAATCAAACCCTTTTCAAATCAAACCTTTTGAAGTTAAACTTTTCAAAAACCTCAATGTGCCAATTTGCAATCGGACCCCGAGTCCAAACTACGACTACCCTGATTCCCAACAAAGGGATATGTAGGCAACCGTCATGGGTGCAGTTACAACCTTTTTTAAATCTCCAATTTTCACAACCTTTTCCAAATTTCTAATTCCATAACATTTTTAAAGTTTCCAACTTCCATAACCTCTTTCAAATTTTAAATCTTCTTTTCAAATCTATTTTCAAAATCAAATTATTTTCTTACACGCGTATGTCATGCATCATATCAAACCTTCTTTCTAAAATTCTTTTCAAAGTGGATAGTATTGGACATTAAATAATCGATGATTCTAAATGAGTGAACCTAGGGTGAATAAGCATATAGGTATCATAAGGGCGGGATAGAGTGATAGCCTAGTGCATCTTCCCTATACGTAACCAACCTCCGTACTTAGAATCATTGTTTTCAAGGACCAAAATGGAGTTATTTTCAAAAAGGGCTTAAATCTTTCCAAAGGTTGCCAAACAGTCTGTTTTCCAAAAAGCCCTCTATCGAGGAAGTTTTCAAAACCTTTTCAAAAAGCTTTAGTTTAATTTTCGACTTGCACTTAGTTTTAGGTGACCTAACTCACCTTAACAAAGTTAGGTGGCAACTCCAAGCTTTTTCCAAAAGCCGTTATTCAAATTAATTTCAAGTTCAAACCTAGTCATACTCATCTTTCTAGGAGGATGAGTTCTAACGAGAGATTACTTTGTTTCTCACTTGTTTTCTTGAGTGCGAAAAATCGGGGTGCGACGACTAGCGACTCAACTGGAAAAACTTAGAGGGTTAGGTCATTATCATGTCTCTTCACCCTTCACTCATCTAGTATCTTCAATTAACTTGTCCAACTCTATCCACTTCAAATATTTCAAAATCAAACTTTTCAAAGCTGTTTTAAAAAACATGTCATTGCTTGCATTCTATTCATATTCAATCATTCAATCTTGCATTAAGTTTGTCATTCAAGTATTGACTTTTTGCATCTTTATTTTTGTAAGTGGACCTTTGTTTACATTTTTATTTTATGTCATATTAACTGCCGTATATGTCATGAATGAATAGGACGCAATGGACAGGATGAATGAGAGTTGTTGGACCCTTTCGTCTATTATTCAAAATTCCACACACCCACCGCATGTGCACTTGCATTTGCGTACTTGCATTCTTGACCTAGTTATGTCCGTTCTAGTTAGAAGGGGGAATAGTATATTGGTTGTGGGCAGATCCTGTGTCAGTTTCTTAGTTTACGGCCTCATGATGGTTCTCCCGCTCGGATCACCAACCTATAATGGCACCATCTCGAGGAGTGCGCCTAGTTCTGAAGATCTAGGAATCAAGCCTTCTTAGGAAGTATTAGTAGACCCTCAACCTCATGCTCATGTAGAAACCATGCATAACCGAACCTCTATCGGATTTAAGACATGCACATCAATTTCAAAAACCATGGAGGAAAGAGTGACTACTTTACTTTCCTTTATCCTTGCTTAATTCTTGCTGTTATAATGCTTGTATAAATACTCATGTATATATATTTACTTTACAATTTTATTCTCTCTGTCTATACTCTATACATACATGTTCATGCATTCAATATTCTATTTCAAGATAAGAGTTTCAAAGTAACTAAAGTCACTGCATTGTCATAAATATGATCAACCCATAGAGAGTAACGCCAAGATCACTCTCCCTTGCATAAAACCTACTGAAACCATAAGGGTTTCCACTATGATATCCCAAACCTCTATTTAATTATATTAATGAGAATTTCTAGTTTATGCAATATTTATTGTTAATTATTTCTTCTTTTGGGTCAAAATGACCAATGGGAACTTGTGTTTTATCTTATATTGGAGGTGTGAGACACATGGGATTATTTCCCATGTGTGTCTTCTTATAACACACAAAACACACACACACACACATATACACACACACACCAAAATCGGTGGAAAGAGGGAGAAAGAGAGAAAGGGGAAGCAGGAAGGGGAGATTGAAGGAAGAAGGGTTTGAAGGAAGGAATTGAAGCTAGTGAAGACTTCACCAAGCTTGAAGAAGGTAATGTTTCATTTCTCTCTCTACAATTACATATATATATATATATATGTATATATCTTGTGTGATTTTGTTAGGTCTTTTGTATATATACATATATATGAGTTGGGTTTGTCTTGGGGACTCCTTGAGTCCCAATTACTTTGAATTTGAGAGCTTGAAGCTCAATATTGGAGGATTGGAGAGTTGGGAGTTGAAACCCCCAAATATGTGAAATGTTAGGGTTTTGATTTCTTCTTTAGATCCCCTTGTTTTGATTGTTCTCTCTCCCCCATTTTGAGTTATTATCATCATTGTGGGCTAATCTTGAGCCCTAAGAGTATTGGGAAGGTTTGGTTGTGTTTGGAGGAGTTTTGGTTGTGTTTTGGTTGAGCTTCGGGTGCTGCCCAGAACAGGGCATTCAAACTCCCGATATGGAGTTCGAATGGTGGGAAATAAGCCTGGGCGTTTGAACTCCCTTGGGGGGGGTTTGAACCCTCAACGAAGGGGTTTTTTCAATTTTCTTCTTGGAGTTCGAACTCCCATTTGGGCGTTCGAACTCCTAATTCATTTTGCCTAGGCGTTCGAACTCCTGATTGGGCGTTTGAACAGTCTGTTAGCTCGAACATTGTTTAGTAAAATGAGCATAACTTTCTCTAGAAAACTTGGATTGATGCACCGTTTAGAGCATTAGAAACTAGACTCATAGACTTTTGTGCTCATAAAAATTTTGTTTTCTAATTCGTTATAGATTGAGAGATATAAGGGTTTGAAATTGACCCAAAATCCATACCAACAACATTGTTTTCCAAAATTTTAGTCCACCTTCCGTGAGTCATAACTTCTTCACCTAAAATGTGTTTTTGGCCCATGAACTATTTAAGCCTATTTTCAAATAGAACTAGGCTTAGGTGTGAAATCATCTTTAAGAGGTGGTTGGGACTCAATGAAGGAGTCAACATCCCAGCTTTCATGTTCAAACCTCAACTTCATGTTCTTATTTTACATCAGGGCTTTGTCCTAGAGTTTAGCCTCGCTCTCCCGTTGTGAGAATGAGGTGTTGTTGAGTCGGAGTCGAGGGGTTTATGTGCTTAGTCTCGACTTATGTGTTTTTGCTTTTCCTTAGAGTCTTGTATTGATGTTTCTTTGCTTCTATGTGCATTTGTGTAGTAGTACCTTGTTGTCACCCGTTCTATCGAAGAGAGGTGGGTAATGATATGCCATGAGTAAAACTATAGTATTTTCTAAATGTTTTAAGCTCACTTCTATATCATGAATGTTTTTCATACATTTCAATGCATCAATGCTACGTTCAATTACAAATGTCATATTTCAAATGCATGTAAGTTATATTTATGTTATGCGTGAAAACCATAGACTATAATGTTTAAATGAAAGAGATGCTAAGTTTTCAATGTATGGTGCTAACTCGGGTCTTCTCGTGGCAAGACCTTAATTTAGCCCGATAGTCTTATGATAGGGGACGAGAAATAAACTATCTATGTTGGGAGACGTCCCTAGCCTAAAGAGCCTTAGTGTGACCTATATGGTTACTATGGAGCCTAGCTCATATGTCGAGTTGTAGCACACTTATGTTTTGAACCAGGAACCATGATATGTTCACATGTTATACGACAAGTTATGAAATGCTATATCAAGAATAATGTTATGTTGCATCTCTTCTTATGATACTATGTTTTGAAATGTTGAAACATTTCAAATGACGTTTACGTTAGTTATGAGTTCCAAGCCTAAACTTTCAACATTCAAAAGCTCAATTTCTTATGCATAAATGATTATTTATCCTTGTATGCTGGAAATAGTTGCTAGTCCATGATATTTTCTCTCTTATGCATCATTGTTAGTCACTAAGTATTAGCTTACGTTTTCTCAAATGATTTTCAAGTAGCCAATCCGGGAGGCCTTAAGGCGAGGCCATATGTGGATTTTGAGCTACAGCCCACGGGCCTATGTTTTGTATAATGTTTGAGGGCTAGACCCAATGTTTTGTAATGATATATATATTGCTATAACTTTGGTGGACCTCGATTTGGTCCTTATGTATGTTATGGTTGGGATTAGGCACAACTCTACCATGTATGACACAGATTATGTTTTCAAGTTATCAAAAGTTCTATTTTCCGCAATTATGCATCATTCTAAATGATTATGCACAGGTGATCAACCAGTTTATGTAATACGGCCTTAGATAGCTTTGCTACTGGCCGGTCATGTACCCTAAATCCATATAGGCCGGGTTATGGGGCGTGACACCCACGCAACCTTAAGGGCTCATGACAAACATTTCAAGTCATTCAATAGAGAGGGGCCCTGATCCCTCTATGCTTATGGAGATAAGGTTGCTAAGAAGATAATGGTCAACCAAACAATAAGGTCTCTCAATGACCTCCTCAACATCAAACTCAAGGAAGATGAATCTGAAGACTCAAGAGTAGTTTAGGATTTCAAATGTAAAAGTAGATAGGTGAAAGTCCCAAGGAAAATGTCCGCCCTTCCCCTATTAAAATGTGTTTCGATTCTCTTGTATTTTAAACTTAAAGTTCAATGTACTCTGCTATTTTATGTGAATGAATGAATGTATGCTCTCAAATTGATGGTAAGGTATCTGTATACAGGGGCAGACCCCCTATCTCCAAAAAGTAAGCCAACTCATCATGCTTAGTCCCCCTCTCAAAATTGGGGCACCCCTAGGACATACATTGCATAAAAACTTTCAAATCAAGATACTAACTTATCTTTTGTTTCTTGTCTTCTATTCTCCCCCCTCATCTACAAGCACCCAGAAAGCCGAATGCACAAGCAAGACAAGAATTAAGTCTTCTAAACCATTCATTTACTGTTATCATATTGCTCACATGTTCATTTCTATTATGCTCATGCATCCATATTTATTCCAAGACAAGAGTGTAAAAAAACTCAAGTCATTGCATGCTCATGTATTTAATCAACCAGAGAGAGAAAGGAGTAATCCAATCTCATGTTAATTGAACCTACCAAAACTCTTAAGGGTTCCTCAATCCCAAGGATTCATGGCAGGCATAAAAACATGTCTCAAGAGGGGCCCAAATCCCTTTCCATTCGTGGAGGCGAGATTACCCAAACAGAGAATCATCAATCGACCCTTACCAAAGAGGTATTGTATTACGTAATAGGGGTAAAACCCCTCCTCCAAATGGACTCATCATCATGCCTAAATTCCCTCAAAGAAGGGACCTCTATAGGACGTGCATCGCATAAAACTCCTAACTCCACATGCTAATTGGGTTTTGTTTTTCTTTTCCTGTTTTCAGGTCAAAGAGCATAAGGAACCCCTCTAGCATCCCACCCAATTGAAACTCATTTCAGGATAAGCCTGGTTATTGGAAGAGGCCTAACCAACATTAAGGAGTAAGAAGAACTAACCATCCATCTACAAGACATTACCTCTAAGCAACTACCTTCGCACCATGTCGCGATAATCACAATCCATGTAGAAGAGGATTTCACAATTTGCAAAGTCTTGTCAGACCCGTGCATTGCCACAGTAGAATCCTCTAGCTTCTAAATGCATGCCAAACGCCGTAAAAGACCTGTCAATTTATCCTTCGTTGGTACACCCCGCGAAGGAAGCACCAAGGAGGTTCGCATAGTCCCAAAACCCTATTAAGGGTTCTCATCAAAAGGCTCACATGAAAAGGGATATTTCCATAGAATTTGTTCGTTTTCTTTATATATTTCTATTTCTTGCATATCTTATTTAAATGAACATTGCATGTCATGCAGTCATGATTTGAAATGAAAAAGAAGTAGTTTTCAGTTTATCCCTGTAAGCACCCCATTTTTGACCGCTCGGCAGTCTACGCTCCGTCCAGACTTGTACTCAAGTCAATATGGACGTATTCCAATCAAAACCAACTTTTTAAGTCCAAATCCCGTCTGTCCATCGCTTCGCGGGCCCACCAGGCCCAAATAGAGGCAAAATGACCAAAATGCCCTTAGGGGCATTGTTCTTTCCTATTCTAATCCCAACCCCTCTCTCGAGACAGTTGATTCCTTGAGATAGTAAATCTACTCCAATCAGGCACGTCTTTCCGAAGACGGTTAATCCCCTTTCCAATCCCTCTCTCGAGACAGTTTATTCCTCGAGACGGTCCCAAATTGGGAGCGTCTTTCCGAAGATGGTAAGTCCCCTTTCCAATCCCTCTCTCGAGACAGTTTATTCCTTGAGACGGTTCCAATCAGGCGCGTCTTTTTGAAGACAGTAAGTCCCCTTTCCAATCTCTCTCTTGAGAAAGTTTATTCCTCGAGACGGTTCCAATCAGGCGAGTCTTTTCGAAGACGGTAAGTCCCCTTTCCAATCCCTCTCTCGAGACAGTTTATTCCTCGAGACGGTTCCAATTCAGGTACGTCTTTTCGAAGGCCGTAAGTCTCCTTTCCAATCCCTCTCTCGAGACAGTTTATTCCTCGAGACGGTTCCAAATCAGGCACGTCTTTCCGAAGATGGTAAGTCCCCTTTCCAATCCCTCTCTCGAGACAGTTTATTCCTCGAGACGGTTCCAATCAAGGCCCCTTTAGTAACTTCCTGAGAATGCTTCATATAGTATTCTCAACCTTTCCTTATCTTTCCAGATCATTCCGAGTCAGTTCCGGCCAACCCGGCACAAAATGACCGTTTTGCCCCTAGTGGGCCGGTCTCCTTTTCCGACCACACCGGCTCTGGGTATCAAACTGGTAACCTCCCGAGATTGCTTCTTATAGTATTCTCAACCTTTCCTTATCTTTCCGGATCATTCCGAGTCAGTTCCGGGTAACCCGGCACAAAATGACCGTTTTGCCCCTAGAGGGCCGGTCTCCTTTTCTGACCACACCGGCTCTGGGTTTCAAATCAGTAACCTTCTGAAACTGCTTTTTGTAGTGTTCTCAATCTCCCTTTACCTTTTGAGATCATTCCGAGTCATTTCTGGCAAACCCGGTGCGAAATGATCGTTTTGCCCCTAGTGGGCCAGTCACCTTTTCTGACCACACCGGCTCTGGGAATCAAACTGACAACCTTTGGGAACATTCTGAATAATGTTTTCAAATTCCAAGTCTTCTTCTGGGACAGTCCGAGTCTGTCTCGGCAGTTTCTCGACCCGATTGACCATTTTGCCCCTAACTGCCCGGTTAACCCTTCCGACTCATCCTATCCTCACTTTCAAGTCAAATACATCCGGGACACTATTCTAAGTGTTCCTGCCCTTTTCCAGCCTTTTCGGGCCATTCCCGGTCCCTTAAATCATTCCCAGACTTTCCGGAGTCACTCCTAGTGAAGCTAGACTAAAAATTGCTTGGTAGTCACTAGTACAGGCGCCCAAATCTAGTCAAAGATACGTTGCTTGCCGACCTTAAACATTTCCTAAATGGATGGCACCATTATTAGTGGCGCCAAGCCAAAAAATGGCCTGGCGCCAATGTAAAGTTTGGCCTAGCGCCACTACAACAGGCACCGGTGTTGTCCAACCTCTATAAATACAGAGCCTCTTCCAACGTGAAAGAGGTCCGTAAACTCAATCTAAAAATCCTATATTTCGATATACAGAGCTCGAGCACCTCCTAAACCCTAGCTTCCCTAAGTTTTCCAAACCCTAGCCACCATACATTAAACCCTAGCCTCCTATACACTCATACACACCCCCATACACTCATACACTAACCTTCAACCCTCCTTTGAAGACTTGAAGAGTTGCAATCTAAAGTTTGAAGATTGAAGGCGGCTCTTGAAGATTGAAGACGAAGATCAAGACGAAGACCAAAAGAAAGCAAGGCGCTCAAAATAAACAAAATACAAGATAGGTTCTCCATTTAAATTTCTACACTTCCCCCTCTCTCTTCTCTCTCCTAACCCATTTGGGTTTTCTCTATTTTAATCCCCTATCTCTTTCCCCCCCTTTCTTTGCATGCTTGAAACAAGGGGACTCCCGGTCCATGTGTAGGATTAGACTATTGGAGAGTCACCGTGTCGGGGGCTTTCTTCTAGTCTAACCAGAGACCATGTGGGTTCGGCCCCCTTGATTATGCGGTGAAGCCTTAGCCTTGTATGTTCACGACTACAAATTTGTATTGTGCATGTCATGATCTTGCATCTTCTAAAAACCGTTTTCAAAGTTGTCTTCAAAATCGTTTTTAAACTTGTTTTCAAAATTGCATCAAAATCCTCTTTTTCAAAAACATGTTTTCAAAATCACAATCCTAGGGTGATTCTAGCCTTTCCATGGCTAGGGTTGCTTTAGGAAAGTGTTACATTAAAAGCAACCAATATGGTCCATATTTTCAAATCTTGTTGTTTTCAAAACCACTTTCTTAAAGTGGTTCTAGCCTTCTTATGGTTAAAATCGCTTTAAGAAAGTGAGATGTTTTTATACTTTCCAAAAAGCTCTCTTTTCAAAAATCCATTCCTAAAAATCTCTTTTTCAACATACTTTCCAAAAATTCTTCTTTCCAAAATTGTTTTCAAAAACTCTTTCCAAAAATCTATTTTTCAAAACCTCATTTTTCAACTCCTTTCCAAAACGCACTCTTCAAAGTCCACTTTCCAAAAACGTTCACTAGGTCTCTTTCCTAGAAAAACTCTCCCCAAAAATCTTTCCAAAAACTCTCTTTCCAAAATTTTTCCTCTAAAAACTCCTCTCTAGGATTTTCTTCCAAAACCTTCGTTTTTAAAAACGCACTTTCCAAAAACTCTTTCCTTAGAGCCCAAATCAAGCCCTAGAATTCACAATTAGGAAATCCTAATTTTCTTTCCAAAAACATGATTTTCAAACTTTGCCCCAAATCTAGGTTTCCAAAACCTTTTGTTTTCTACATCAAAACTATACATATTTTTAAAACCTCTTTTCTACGTCAAAACTATAGCCTTTCAAATCTAGGGTTTCTAAAACTTCCCCTTTCCAAATCCTTGTCAAATCAAATCTTCCCTTTAGGAAACCAAATCCAATCTCCTCTTTAAGAAATTAAATCTAATTTCTCGTTTAGGAAACTAGATCCCGTCCTCCGTTTTTGGAAACAAAATCAAACATTCTCTTTTAGAAACAAAATCCAATCCCTTCCTAATCCAAATCTTTCCTAACTCAAATCCTTCCTAATCTTTCACTTTCCTAAATCTTAAGTTTCCAAAACTTGAATATAACAATCATTCCTAATTCAACCCTTTCTTAATTCTACCCCTTTCCAAATCTTAACTTTTCAAATCTAAGCTTTCAAATCTTTCCTAAACTCAAACATTTCCTAATCTCAAGATTTTCTAAAATTCAAACTCTAAAACTTTCTAAATCTTAAACTTTCTAAAATTCTCATCACTGGTCGGTTCCTCTTCTTGGCTGGTGGATTTGAATGCTACCGTCCTCCTTTTCTTTTCTTCATCATCTTGGGCATGTTGCTTTTGAGTTAATTCATATGTCATAAAGGAGTCCAAGAGTTCTTCAATAGGCAATGTGTTGAGGTCCTTTGCTTCTTGAATTGCCCTGACCTTAGCTTCCCAAGTCTTTGGCAAAGATCTTAAGATCTTCTTTACCTGCTCATTGTTAGGATACACATTTCCAAGAGATTTCAAACCATTTATAATATCGGTGAACCTTGTGAACATTTTAGTGATAGACTCATCTAGTTTCATTTTAAACAATTCATAATTGTGGACTAAGATGTTAATTTTAGATTCCTTAACCTCATTAGTACCTTCATGTGTTACCTCTAATCTATACCATATTTCCTTAGCTAAAGCACAAGTAGAAATGCGATTGAATTCATTTAGATCAAGAGCACAATACAAAATATTCATGGCTTTAGTATTTGATTGAAAAAGTTTTAAATCATCTTCATCCCATTCAAATTCAGGCTTAGGAACATCACCCCTATCCACTTTTATTGTAGAAATTTTGGGACCATTCAAGATAATTCTCCATAATTCATAGTCAATAGATTGTATGTATATTCTCATTCTATTCTTTCAATAATTGTAATTGGTGGCATTAAACATAAGTGGTCTGTTAGTGGATTGACCCTCATCGAGAGAGCTTCCAAAGTTGGCTGCCATAGATCTATTCCTAGGATATTAAGCCTAAAACAAGAATACAAGCTCTAATATCAATTGTTGGCCCAAAAGGCAACCCAAGAAGGGGGGCTGAATTGAGTTTATTAAAAATTAAGGCAATTAAGATTAATTAAAATTAATCTAATTAATGGAACAATAGTTCAGGATATATGCAATGCAATGTAATCAACAATAAAATGAAAACAAAGCACAAGAAAGCACACTAAGAATTACTGAGGTTCAACCACAACTTGTGGTATACGTACTCACCCCAAGATCCCCTTGAAGTCTTCCTCCACTATGCAATCTCCAATTACAAAGTAGATGTTGATTTCTAAAGTGCTCAGCTCATTTTTACACAAGAATTTCTTCTCAAGTTCTTCTAGCTACCAAGTGGTTTTGTCCAAGATCCACTTTAACTTACAAGGGTTTTTCTTTTACAAGAGAATACTCTAACTCTCACTTACAAGTGTATGAAAGATATACAAATAAAATACAAACTCTCTAAGAAGAGTGAATGGGAATTGAATAGCTCACTAACTACCAACGTGAAAACAAAGAGAATTTTCAAAATTTTCAGCTCAATCAATTAGGGAATATTGTATCTCTTATCCATAAATGCATTTGGAGGCTTATATATAAAACCCTGAATTGATTTCACCAATTGGAGGTTATTGGAGTTTCATTAAATGCGCACCCAGTTCAATATAACGTTTAAAAATATAGCCGTTAGTCCCCGGTTGTCGACACTTGACTTTTATATGTTGACACATCAAGTCTGTATTTCCGAGAATTTGTCCATTGTCTTCATGTGTCGACACATCAAACCCATGTGTCGACACATCACCCAGAAAATATCCTTCATCCTTTCCTTAATCAGTTTAGCTTCAAATAATCTGGGGATGTTCAAGAGATCTTCTCTTTGAGGTATGCCGTTCTTTAAAAACACTTAAGATCTTCAAAGAGTCTTTTCTTTGGGGTATGATGATATTTCAAAGTCTTCAATCCAATGAGATTATACAAGAATGTCTTCAATTCAATTTGGATTGAATTCACTTTGGTTTCTTCTAAATCTTCTCTTGAATTCTTCAAGGAGTCTTTGCACACATGATGAATTCTTCATTTGAATCACATTCAATCTCTTTGAGTTCAACTCATCTTCAATGTCTTCGAGTTCAAGTCAAATTCATTGAGTCTTTAGAAGCTTGATGAAGTCTACTTTTGAGCACCTTTAATACACATCAACTTTAATGAATCTTCACAGCTCTAATGTAGTCCTCTTTTGAATTCTTTATAGAGATTTTTGCAGACATGATGAATTCTCTTTTTGAATACTTTCAATCTCTTCGAATTCAAGTCATCTTCATTTAGTCTTTTCACACTCAATGAAGTCTTCCTTTGAGCACCTTCAATCTTCTCGAATTCAAGTCATCTTCATTTAGTATTTTCACACTTAATGAACTCTTCCGTTGAGCACCTTCAATATCCTCGAATACCAATGATCTATTTGAAGTTTGAATGAGTACAATTTCTTTATTTTGGTGCAAGGCTTGACTTTTAGTGCATTGCTTGAACTTGTAACTATTATGCATCCATTTTGATATGAATTAGACTTTAAGTCAAAATTTAAGTCTAAATTATAATCCTTATTAATCTGCACACTAATTAAATGTATTAGTAACCTAACATAAGGTTTAGTTATCATCAAAATCAAGGTGTAGAGTCAATAGATAGGTCCCACAGTGTCAGCAGAATTATCTCAAAAATCAAGGAGAAAACCATACTTGTGAGGAGTGGGAGTAAGCTTACATTCCCAGAAGTGGAAGAGAGACAAGTTAGGCTGCCAAAAAGGAATCACCACCTCCATGAATCTTGGAAGAAGTTACACCGACAGGAGTGAAGCCACCTAAACAAAGGACCTGTGGACGATGTCCTACTCATTCAGAGGATATCTGTCATGCCTAACCCTTACCTGACTCAAAACCACGTTAGCCATCCTAAAAGCCAAATCAAGGTAAGAACATTGAAATATGGTAAGTACAGTTTAAAAAGGCAAGAGATATAAAAAAGAAGGAAAAAGTGAAAAAGATTTCAAATTTTGAGTCAAAATGAATTTCCTACACATTTTGTCTTCAAAAATGTCAAATTTAAATATTTGACATTATTTTCAAATATATTCTCGTATTTTTCTAAAGGTTAAATTCAAATATTTCCATTATTTTCTTAATTTTTCTTACTTTTCAACCATTTTTCTATTTTTTGAAAAATCAAAAATTCAAAAATTTTTCAAAAAATCATAACATTTCATACGGCCATTCACCGCATTTTTCTAAGGCATATGGTATAAAAATCTAACCAGAAAACCCAATACCCAAAGCTGTAGGGGCAAATCCCTAATTTCTGCAGAAACTCTCTTTACATAACCATCCAAAATTACCCAGATTCAATCAAACAAGTATCAAAACGCAGAAATAACTTCACCGTGTTGGCCCAAATGGCAACCCAAGAGGGGGGTGAATTGGGTTTTTTAAAAATTAATGACAGTTAAGATTAATTAAAATTAATCTAATCAATATAATAGTAATTAATCTATATATAATGCAATGTAATCAAAAGAGAAATGAAAAATATAGCAATAGAAAGCACACCAAGAATTACTGAGGTTCAACCACAACTCGTGATCTACGTCTTCACCCCAAGATTCCCTTGAAGTGTTCTTCCACTATGCAATCTCCAATTACAAAATGGATGTTGATTGACCAAGTGCTCAGCTAACTTTTACACAAGAACTTCTTCCCAAGTTTTTCCAGCTACCAAGGGGTTTTATCCAAGATCCACTAAAACTTACAAGAGTTTTTCTTCTACAAGAGAACTCTCAAACTCTCACTTACAGGTGTATAAAGTTGTACAAACGAAATACAAACTCTCTATCAAGAGTGGATAGAAAAATATAAGCTCACTCAATGAAGACAAGAAGAATATTCAGATTTTCCAATTTAATCAGTCAATGGTACTTATTTTTCTTAGGTCTCTTGTCTATAAATGCAGTTGGAAGCTTGTATATAAACTTCTGTATTGATTTCGTCCGTTGGAGGTTGTTGGGGCTCATTTAATGCAAGTTTAGTCCATTATAACGTTAGAAAAACTAGCCGTTATCTCCTAGGTGTCGACACATCTGGTCTGCATTTTCTAAATGTTGTCCACTGTCTCCATGTGTCATCACATCAGCTCCATGTGTCGATACTTGATCATTCTGTCTTTAGATTTTTGGCTTGTCTTCATGTGTGGATTCTTCATTTTCATATGTTGACACATTGCCCAGAAATCTTCATTCTCTCTTCCAATGTTTAAGTTCAGCTTCAGCACTACTATAAGATCTTCAAGGAGTCTTCTCTTTGGGGCATGATGATCAATCAAAGTTTTTAATTTACCAAGGTTGTTCTCTATTCAATTTAGATTGAATTCATCATTTGATAATAATCTTTTCTTGGTTTCCACACTGTCAAAACTTCACTCCATTATTGCTGAGCTCTTTTTCTTTCATTACTGAGCTTTCTTTTTCATTGCCGAGTTCTTTCTTTCATTGGGATCACTTCAATGAGGTTTCTATAAGCTTGATGAAGTCTATTCTTAAATACCTTAATTTTCTCTGGGTACATATCAACTTTTCGAGTCTTTACATCCCAGATGTTGTCTTCACTTGGATTCATTGTAGAGATTATGCAATTGTGATGAATTATCTTCTCAAACACCTTCAACCTCTTTACTATCAAATCATCTTCAATTGAGCTTTGCACACTTTGATGAAGTCTTTTTTGACCACATTCAATCTCTTCGAATGCAAGTCAACTTCATTGAGTCTATGCATACTTGATGAAATCTTTATTTGAACACCTTCAGTCTCTTCGAATGCAAATAATTTGTTTGAAGTTGGAATAGGTGTCAATGTTATGTTTTGGTACATTGCATAACTCTTAGAGTGTATTGCTTGATCTTAGCTTGTTGTGCATTTACTTTGACACGTGTTAGACTTAAAGTCAAACTTCTAAGTCTAAATTATGATCTTTATTAATCTGCACACTAAGCAAATGCATTAGTAAAATAACACAAGATTTAGTTATCATCAAAATCAACATGGGGATCAACCATGAGTTAACATTCTCCTCCATTTTGATGATGACAAAACCTTTTCAAATTAAATTGATATATGATAAAATGAAATGGACAAAGTTGGATTGCATACCAGTAGAGAACTCCCCCTTTGTTTCATAATTAAGCAGCTGATGCTTAAGAGACAAAAGACTTTTCAAAAATAACTCTTAGGGAGTTCTTATCAGTTAATTCAAAACAAAGTGAGGTAAATGATTCATGTTACTCCCCCTAAGAACATGCTCTATATTTTTCAATTATCACTCATTTCAATTCATTTCCATTCAATGCCATATGCAACCAAGTAATCAATATGAATTCATCAACAATTCATTTGTCATTTTACTTTAATCAATTATTCTCTATTTCTTGTCCAATTCTTCTCTCCCTTTTTGTCAATTTGTTAAAAAGAGAGAAAGAAAGTGAAAATCACAGATAGGTACAATAGCAAAAAATTATTATAACAAAATAAATTGTATAATCAGGAAAGCAAACGAGCAACCAAGAAAATAATAGGGCTTCAAGTCATCAATTGTGCACTAGAGCAAGGTTATATTTCATTCATTCAAAAAGTATTACAAAAAGTTTTACAATTAATATCCACAAAATATGTAGCAAAAATAACAACAAGGTCATGTCAATGCAGAATGTGGGGCAAGAGGGAATGTGAGGTAAAGGGAAGCAAGAGAGGTAGGGGTAGATAGGATGAGGAAAGAAGAGTCTAGTGAGCATCAGATTCAGTGGCCGAAGAGTCCTCCTCTTCTCTGGCTTCATCCCTTTCCTGTTCTTCCTCCTCATTGTCTTCATCTTCTTCATTAACTTCTTCTTCCTCTTCTTCTTCCTCTTCTTCCTCTAAAATCTTGCCTTTGTTATTTCTCAACATTTGTACTTCCTTTTTGAGTTCTCTCATCTTTTGTTTGATAAACATTATCCTTTTAGATGCAATATTTGCCTTTTTATTTAATTTGTCCAGATATTCCATGACTTCAGTCATAAAGCTACTCAAATCCCCTGAACTTTCTTCAAATTCAGAACTCAAACATCTTTTTATGCTTCTCTACCTGGAGCTGCTTCTAGATGGAGCCTTTACCTTTGAAGTACTTTCGCCTCTAGTTTTATTTGGAGTCCACTTGTTATTCTGTAGAATATACCCCATTCTCTTGAGTATCTTTTCATTGTATTCATCACTAATGGCCTTGGGGGTTCTTTTCTTCTCATTCTTCAGATCAATATCGAAATACTTAAAGACTTTTGTCAAGAAAATTCCATAAGGCAAACTGATTCTAGAGATGACAGCCTTATATATATGATCCAGAATAAATAGAGGCAAATCAATCCTTCAATTAGTCAAATATGGCCATAAGAAAAATAACTTCTTCTCCGAAACATATTCATACTTTACAGTTTTAGGAGTAAAAATGGTGCAAGTAAAGTGATGAACTAGCCTCAATTCAAGAGGCAAATCAGTTGCAAGGGCTTGTATACTTTCATCTACATCTCTTCCACAGAGAATTTTTAGTTGATCTTTCCTAGAGATATTATCTCTATAAATTTCTCCATCAAGTCTGATTCCAAGAATATGTCTAACCACTTCTCTATCCAAAGTGAAGGAAACACCCTTAACATAACTATTGATGGATACCTCTCCAGGATCCCTTTCGGTATTAGCATAAAAATGAGCAAACAAGTCAGGGTATACATCATCCCTAAGTGTTATTGTCACGACCCAAAACTGGCCTATACGGATTTAGGGTGCATCACCGGCCAGTAACTTGGCTACCTAAGGCTGTATTACATAAACCGGTTGAACACCTGTGTATTCATCATTTGAAAGATACATAATTGTGAAATTAAAAATTTATAAATGTAAAGTAAAACATGTATCATAGATAGCAGAGCGGTGCCTAATCTCCAAAACCTAAACATTCCATAAGATGGGTCTATCAGAGGCCACTACAGTTATAACATTATAATATTACAAATATTAGGGTCCAACCCCTATATCAGTACATAACATAAGGCCCATGGGCTGTAGTCCAAATGTCCATGTAATGGGCCTCCTTCAAGGCCTCCCAGTTTGTTCACCTGAAAACATTTTTAGAAAAACGTAAGCTAATGCTCAGTAAATAACAGTAATGCATGAGCATAAAATGCCATAAACTACATTTATATTTAATGTACATGACAATAAAGGTACAATTATGCACAAGGGGCATGAACTTAGAATCACATAAGTATAATCTTAAGGATACTTGAAGTATAGGCTTTTGTATTAAACATTTCATCATTCCTAAAACGTAATGTGGAAGAAGAGAGGCAGGTGTGTTATAGCATAAACTATTTGAGCGTGACATGACTAATCATGAGTATAACATACCATATCTTGTAAGCGTACATCTTGGCTCGCCGTATAATATAGGATACATCAAATATTGTCATTCTTAGTAACTTATAAAGCGTAGCTTTGAAAACATAGGTAACATAAGTATCACATTGAGATACTATAGCATTTTGAACATTGTATTATAGGAGTGAGGCATAACACATAACATGAATTCGTAAGGTATAACGTAGCTATCATAAGCATGCTATGGTAGAATATTATAAGGGTATATCATAATGTCATAGAAATGAGAGATATATTGTGACATTAGTACTTGTGGAAACATACGTAGCTTGTCGTGAAGCCTTTGAACGAATCATATTACTCATTCTAGAACATAAGTGTATCATGTCTTTACATTAGGCAACCATATCCTTCACTTCACCCCACTTAATAGCTTTTTATGGTATTGGGCATCATAGTAATCACAAGGGTCACACGTAAGGCTCTTTAGGCCAACATAGTAACCATGAAGGTCATGCATAGGCTCTTTAGGCCAACATAGTAACCATAAAGGTCACGCATAGGCTCTTTAGGCCAACATAGTAACCATGAAGGTCACACATAGGCTCTTTAGGCCAATCATAAGAGCTAGGCTCAGTTATAGTAACCATAAAGGTCACACATAGGCTTATTAAGTCAATCATAAGAGCTATGCTCAGTTATGGTAACCATAAAGGTCACATCTAGACTTTTAAGCCAAGGGACGTCTCCCAACATGGCGATAGATTATTTCGTGTCCCCTACCGTAGGACCATCATTGCTAGTTTAGGGTCTTGCCACGAAAGACCTTACATATTGATGGTTTATTTCACGTCGCCCATCCTAGGACTATCGGGCTAGATTAAAGCCTTGCCACGAGAGGACATTACATGTCAATGGTTTATTTCACGTCCCCCGTCCTAGGACTATTGGGCTAGATTAAAGTCTTGCCATAAGAAGACCTTGAGTTAGAGTCGTACATTAGGAATCTTACATCTACTTTATGTGAACGTTCTAGTCTGTGGGTTGTAATTCATATCATAGGTAAGGTTCATATGTAATTCAAAGCATGACATTTATACTTGAACGTAATCATTGAGGCATTGAAATAAATAGAAAGAAATGCATAAAATGTAATTGAACTTGAAAGCATTTGGAGAGTAATAGGTCTTACTCATGGCATGTCGCTACTCACCTCTCTGCAATAGAATGGGTGGTAGACAAGGTGTTCCTTCACAAAATGTATGTAGAAGTATGGAAATATCAATACAAGACTCCAAGCCAAAGCAACAACGTAAAACGAGAACATAAGGTTAAGGTTTGAACATGAAAGCCGGGACGTCAACTCCTTCATTGCATCTTAACCACTTCACGAGGAAGAGTTCACACTCTAGGTTAATTCCATTGGAAAAGGCTTAAAGGGCTTTAATTTGATAGGTCATGGGTCACAAATACATTTTGGATGAAGAAGTTATGTCCTATAGAAAATTGACTAAAATTTTGGAAGAAGAATGTTACTGACAGAATTTTGGGTCAAATTAAAAATTTAATATCTCTCAATATATAAGGAATTAGAGTACAAACTTTATATGGATACAAAGGTCTATGAGTCTACTTTCCAATTCTTCAAACGTTGCATCAGTCTGAGGTTTTTATAAAAAGTTATGCCCGTTTTACGAAATAGTGTCTGAGCTGAAAAGTGAAACCGGGGACTGGACAAAAGTGTAGACTCTTGAGCGAAAAAATGAAATTGGGAGTCCTCTAGGCAAAAAGGTTAGCTCCAGACGCAAAAGAGTCACCTTTTGAGCTGAAAAATGAATTTGGGAGTTCTCTGGACAAAAGGGTCGGCTCCAAAGGCAAAAGAGTCGCCTCCTGAGCTGAAGAAATGAATCTGGGTGTTCTCTGGACAAAAGGGTTGGCTCCGTAGACTAAAGAGTTAACTCCAAAGCTAAAAACCCAGATTTTAACCCGAAAATGCCCAAACCTCACTCAAACCAAAACCAAACTTCATCAAACGTTTCCCAAACTCCTTAAATGCTTCTAGGGAATAAAGACTAACCCAAGAAGACCACAATAACTCAGAATGAAACACTTTAAACAAGTAAATAGTAGGGATCTAAAGTTTTAGAAATCCAAGCCCTAACTTCCATAAGTTGGGGATTTCAATCCCAAACTCTCAAATATTTTAATGGGGCTTACTATATTCTATATTTAGTCAATTTGGGACTCAAAAAAGTCATCCACAACAACCCAGCAATACAACCCACAAAGATAGATGCATGCACATATACAATTTGTAAAAGGAAATGGAACCTTACCTTTCTTCAAGCTTGTCCAAGATTTTCGATGACTTCTCTTGGCTTGGGTGGGGACTCTCCAAGCTTCCTCTTCCTTCAATCTTCCCTTTCCTCTTTCTCT